>VZSV01000003.1:11071161-11181721 GCA_013398735.1 Nothocercus julius
TATATGTATGTATGTTTAAGGGAAGGTGAACAAGGGAAAGTTATACTTACCTGGTTCTGCGCTTACAGGCCTAGTTTTATTTTCTGAAAAATTGGATATGAAAATGCACACTACAGTCTTACTGTAGATGACTGTGTACAGCTCGCCACTGGCTTTTGCTGCTCTCAATTACAGAACTGTAATTACAAACTCTGATGCTTCCAGAAAGACAAACAGTAAAGTGTCAGTTAGGCTTTCTAAAGATACCTCACTTCTGACTTAATTCTCATACTGTGTCTACAGTGTGTAAAGCTACCTGTAATTTAGGGAAAGATGCTCACACCTTATTGGACCTATAAGGAATGATTGTGCTGTCTGTCACATAGAATAAGTCATTATAACTCTTTATGGCTTTGACTTATTTTTTTTTTTCCTCTGTGCATTAAGATTAACTAAAAGCTTCTTTGCATGAATTAACCTTCACACCATTAATATTTTTATTACGCATTCTAAAACACATTTAAATAGAATATATTAAGTAGGCCTTCCTAGATTATTTTCTGTAGAATAACTATTGCTTTTAATTTGATACAGAAGCTCAAAAACATGTGAAAATGGACATTCCACAAAATGTCCTTCTCTTCTGATGGGCTTTCAGCTTTAGTTACTGAAACAACAGCATTATTATGGGTTTGTTTTAACTATAATTTTAGACTTAAAAAAAAAAAGTCTTGTTTTTCCATCCCTCAGTTAATTTATAGTTTTTAGTGCTGGGTTATACAGAAAACTGCTGGCCACCCTAAACTTCTGTTGTTGCTATTAAACTAACTTTGTTAATGCTTTGTTATTTTTTTTAATGGGTTTTCTTATCAAAGTAACACCTCTGTGATTCCCAGCATGGGATTTGCTGTTCCAAACAGTGATCTTTGTACCATAACTGGCTTCTGGGGTGTTTCACAAAACTGTGGCATACGCTGAGATTTTTGAAGGAGCTTGATACACGTATTAAGATGAAGGAGTGTCTACTGATCCAGCAACATAATTCAGTATCAGAGTTGGTTGCCTTGATTTTGCATACCTAAAAATTTCTGTCCTTCCTATTACCCTTTCTTGACTCTACAACATAGAAGGATCAGCATTAAGGAAAGCAGGTAAAATTGTGAACAGAAATACTTCTTCCTGAGATAAGGTGATTTTATTGGCCTCAGAGAAAAAAAGAAATTGATTATAATGCTGGTTAAACTATATTTGAAGAAGTGTTAAAGAATATCAATGTATGAGTGTATTTATGAAGATGGTTTTCATCACCAATTTATTTCTCTATACAAAAAAAAGTCTTGCTCTCTTCCTTTTATCTCAGTTTTAGTTGTCATAAGACGGAGAGGAAGGTACCAGAGGTAAATGAGTAATTAATTCCAATTAATTCACGGCTGCAGCTGGACTTAATTGCTGTTGTCCACTACCCCGTCCTTTGCTTACTCCGCAGAGGCCTATCAGGAGGATACCGCCGAAGTGCTGCGGAGAAGCTTTGAGCCCGCGCTGTCACAACTCCAACAATTATCTGCAAACCTGAGGCCTAAATTTACCTTTGGGTTTTCGTTGTTCGTTACCTGGGCAACTGCAGGAATAGCAGGATAAAGCTACTCCTTTCTATGCAACTTGTCATTCACATCTTGGGGGAGAAATGCCATTTTGCATTTTGAGAGGATTTTTCCTCTTAATCTCTGATCCTCCACCTTCAAAGGTGAAGTGAACTTAGCTTCACTAAAGGGCTATTAAACTCTTAAAACAGTGGGTATTTTTGTGCGCTTTCCAAGGTGATTGATGCCTACAAATACACAGGAACCTACAACCCTACATGCTATTGGTGTTCTTAAATAATCAGAAGCTTTTCAGTGTCTGAGTGTTTTTCTTTACTGCCCCTTTGGAGGCTAATTGGGTTTTTTTGTTTGTTGTGTTGTTGTTTGGTTTTGGTTTTTTGTTTAGTTGGTTTTGCTTTCTAAGCATTTCTTCTCTTCCCAGAGGACTTTCCTTCACCTTCTGGCTGTGGCCGAGTGACAGTGGCTGCAGGAAGGATCAGACCCCTGCATGCAAAACCTGCCCTTTTTGCCCAGCCACCAGCAAGCCTCTCCAGAAGCCTCTGAAATCCCATTACCTCCTGTTTCTTGGCCCAGACAGGTTTGCTAGGAAAAACTGATACAACGTGTATGCTTCCTGCCTCTGATTTTTGCATTTCCCCCAGCAAAGTCAATGCTGACAGTTCACAGTTGCACTGGGCAACGCTCCACGCTCGCGAGGGGCTGGGCTCAGCGCGCTCACGGTTCTTTTCCCGTCTGAACTGCAGGTGGTCGCCAGGACCTGGGGGCGGTTTAACAAAACTGCACATGTCGCTTCGCTCTTGTGCTCGCGCCCACGGCGCTGCCGCTGCGGACGGGCTGGGGGCCTGGTCAGTCTGGATACCTACGGGGCGCTGTGTGCGAGCAGGGCCGGGGGAGCCCCGGCTGGCCGGGCCGCCGCTCGGGCACGGCGGCGCAGGGGCGACAGGTGGGCACCTCTGCTACCCGCGATCTTCCAGCCCCTCTTGGCTTCGTGTGCCCAATGGATTTTAGTGCACGATTGCTAAAGTTGGCACAAACTTAACAGGAATGATTCACGTATTTTTGGCTAGCAATAGTATTATAACGTTGTCTTTCACTTTTCTGAGTAATGTCTCTGAATAAGTCTATTAATTCATTTTCATATGCATTATGGATCAAGCCAAATTCTTCATTAATATTTAAGTTACCCTGGAAGATTTTATTCCAAGTTAAGAGTGGACTATAAATGAAAATATGTTCACAATAACTACTTGCATGAAAGAACTGCTCTCAGTTTAGCCTAATGCAGTTCCAGTGTCTATCTGTGTTCAGTAGCAGCAGACCAGTACTGAAAAACTGGAGCAATTCCAGCTTAGACTAGCTGAAAAATTTATTCTGAGCCAGTGAGGAGAAGCTTGTATACTGCTTGTTCATGCTATACCAATTTCAAATCAGGCGTTATATGGAATACAGTGGAAAAATCTTCAGTTTCATAAGAAATTAACAAATTCTTTTTTTCCAGTCCACCAAGCACAAGATTAAATTTTCACTTAAGGGTGCTAAGTTAGACCTCTCCGCCCCAAAAAACCCTGCAGCACAGTGAAGTTCCTGAGGCTGATGAATCAGTTTGCCTTTCAGAAGAAGCCGTAACTGTGAAGTTGAGTGTAAGCCTTTTCTGCCTCTGATAATTTTGGAATTATGAGCTGAAAATAAGATTTTGCTATTTTCATTTTAAAAATATATATATATATCTTTGTAGATCACTGACATGATGCATTTTTTTTCTCTTTGGTCTAAATCAGGAATTAATAACCCATCTAACTTCATATTACTCAAATTTTTCAGCTTGTAGAGGTAACTTTTATCCATGTGAGATTTGGTAAGTGCTTGAAATGAAATTGCATAGACCAGGTATTTTTGTCACAGACAATTATTGAAATAAAAATGTTTGTGAAAACAATATTAGGTTGCATGGCAAGTATGTTAAAGCTCTAGCTTTTAGTAAGTAAAATGTATATAGACGGAGGGATATAGATACGTGTTGTTTATACATATATATAGTGTCTATAATCATAATGTATTTAGCTATTAGAATGTATGTATATACCGCCATGTAAGCTGTTTTTATATGTAACTCCTATATAATGTGCATATATTAGCTGAAACAAGCTTAAACATATATGCAGTAGTCATGCATCATATGATATGACGTATATAACATGAAATAACGGCTGTGTGTATGAAACTGCTGCAGGTATGTGCCCGTGCACGTGTAGGCACCCGCCATATGTCTGTACGTGTGCGTAGCAGCTGTAGGTCCCCCTGGGAAGGGGCCGGGGCTGGCGCAGCGGCAGCACAACGCGGGCGGCGCTGCCGCCTGCGGAGCCGCCCCTGGAAAGGGCTGTGCGGGGGCGGGCGGAGGAGGAAGGTGGTGGCGCACGCAGCGCGAGCAGCGTCGCGTCTCTTGCGAACGTGGCCTGGTCGCTTCCTCACAAAAGCATCGCGGAAATGGGCCGTGAATTGCATAAATCTGCTGGCTCTGTGGACGAGCTGCCGGCCTCCGCCTGGGCCAGGTTGTGTGCGACCAGAGAGGCGACGTGTTTGAACAGGCAGCCCTTGCGCCCCGGGCCTGCAGCCCCTCCGCGTGGGAGCCCTTTGGCTGCCCCTGCCGCGCAAGCGGGGCCTGGGCGCTCGGCGGGGCGCCGCGCTGCGCGGCGAGGACGTGCTCGCGGGGCCCGGCAGCCGGGCCGGCTGCTCCCCCTGCCCTTCGCCCTTTGGGACAGGGTCAGAGTTTGCCCACGGAAGCCTCCGGGGAATTTGCAGGAGGAAACCTGAACCAAAACCAACAGAGAGGCGTCTCAGGGTGGCAAAGGGGCAAGGAAGGGAAGTGCCTCGAAGGGGTGGTGGGTGCAGTCAGCTTGCAAGCTTTATTATTTAGGTTGATACCATCTGAAGGGGAGGATGTTGGAGTCCGAAGATTTTGTCCAACGTGTCAGTCCTTCCTGTCTCAAAGACCTCTGGAGCGCCCTCCAGGCGGCTGGGCCCGGTCCTGCCGGGCAGCAGCCCGCCGTATAGCGCCTGCTGCTCGGCAAAGCCGCCGGAGATCCCCTGGCTGCCCGCCACCGGGACGTGGGTACCTCCTGGCTGAAAGTCCTGAGCAGAAACCTCCTCGTAGCTGCGGATCCCAACAGCCGGGTTCATCTCTTTGGTGGTTCAGCTGCGGCGCGGTGACTCCTATGGAGACTGTAGACATACAGGCAGATGCAGTGCCGGATTTACCGCCCACCTGGCACGCGCCGTCTTCCCGCTCCTGCCCGGCTGCCGGCGCTCCTGCGGCACTCCGGAACGGCGGTTCACGGTGTTCCCGAGTGCAGCGCCGTGGTAATTAAGGCGCACGTTGTGAAGGCTTTCCAGGCTCATTTACTTGTCATACTTGAATGCAGTTGCTTCAGAAAATAAATGATTAATTACTAATTTTAAAATGTTCATGACTTCACTTTACTGCTAGCTATGATTAATAATGATGACTAATCATCAAGCAGACAGATTTGACTAGTTCTATAGAAACTTTTTATAAGGTACAATAGCTTGTTCATATTTGATTTTGCTGACTGTTGGGGAATATAAAATTAACAGCAGTCAACACCCTTAAAAAATCTGTTGGAGAGCCTCTTGGAGGGTTTAGAAATATTATGTACTTTGTTATTCATAGTTGCTGTGCAACATCTTACTAGGCTAAGTGCAATTGTTGCATATGATCTGCTTAAAAGAAAAAATGGATCTCCAAAGAATTTCTTCCTAGGCTCCCCAAAAAAGGGGATGATACCATCAGTTTCCAAAGAGGGGTCTGAGATTAAGTGAAAAATGAACAAAAGTGAATTGCCGCAAAGAAGGAAATTCCACGAGCAGTTCACAGACGTAATCAAACTCAAACTCTTAGAAGTGATAAAGCAAACTAAAACCATATTCCAGGTGAAAGTATGTTTAGCTTTTGAAATCAGCAGTGTCTGTCAGTAGATAGCAATGCACGACTCCTGGACTAGAGCTTATGCAAGGATCGCCTTCGCTTTCTTTATGAAAAGGGGGAAATAGTGGATTGGCATAGCAATTTCAGTTGATCCACAATCTAATGTTGTCTTTCTTCTTAAAAATTTCTTAAGTTTTATTAAAATACTAAGCAATATTGTCATAAAGCTATTGCTTTCTAACATGTTAGGAAAAAAAAAATTACTTTCAATTCTTAGAACTATTTGCTGAGCTTGCAAATAGTTGCTTACTACCTGAAGTTATGTTTTTCAGTTTCTACATTTTATTGTCTGTGTGGCACACAGAAAGCATGCTTGGTCTCTTATGGAATGTATGTAGAGCTAGTAGAGCCCTTAAGGGTAGGCATGCACTGTTTAAAAGAGCAATAAAAGCAGTCATTCTGACTGTGTGTGTGGGTTGTCATCGTTTCTTGCAGTTATTTTATTGCTTCCCAGCAAGAAAGACCATAAAAACAGTGTTTTAAAACAGACAGTAAGAAAATATTTAAATCGAGTGAGTGTTTGACTCAAAATTGACTATGTTTTTTTCCAGTATTGGCAGGAACCAAATCCTTAGTGTTACCAAGAGAAAATAGTGGAATGCTGCATGGTCTGTGTAACTGTTGTGCTTCGTGCTAGGAATGTGTTTCATAACACTTTATTTGGGAAACCAACCGCATGAATCGTGTTTTAGACAAACATAAATAATTATTGACTTGAGAAAAAGTAAAATTGTTGGTAAGTATATTCTGAGAAGAGGGTCGAAATATATAGAACAAATATTAGTTATTTTTCTGAGTAACCATGCTTAATAAATATATCATGAATAGTTTCTGAAGTTTTTCAAAGTGTTTTAGAGCAAATAATCTTCCCTTCAGCTGAACATGCTCTGTTTGTTCCATTTGTCATTGGATTTTTTTCTTTCTTTTTGTTTAAAGAAAATTGGCAAGATATTTTTCCCCATTCTTTTAAAACATGGAGGAAAACTAGAAACTCATGTACTGCTAGAACGTGTGGCTCTGTACATGTATTCAGCGTTTATTACTCTTAATTCAATGATATGAGTTTGCAGAGGAAATGTGTTACAGATCCAAAAATCAGAGCTTCACGCTAGCAATTCTCCCAGTCAGTCCTTCAGCATGACCCAGAAGTGCATACACGGGTACGTCATACATGCGGTAAAGCAAAAGCTGCCTTTTGTTTTGCTCTTTGCGTAGCAAACACCTGATAGTTGCCTAGCGGTCATGTTTTTAAAACCTTTGTGCAAAAATCCTTGTAAGAAATCTTTGTGCGCGGACCACAGCGCACTCTGGTCAAGGGTAAAATGGGCAAGAGCTCAACTAATGCAGTTGTCATTGGGGTAAGAAGAAATGAGTCCTGTATGAGATCACCTGCTGGTAAGGCTTTACGTACCTGCCCCGCTCCTGACACGGTAACGCAGAATGTGTCGGGAATGTGTCCCCACATCTGGGGAGCCTCCATCTGGCTTCTTCCTGCTAGCCCTGCCCATCTGTTGGATGTTTTGTTTGTATCGTTGCACCTTATGCAAGGAGCCCCAGGGCCTTGCAAGAAGACTCCTTCTTCCACCCCAAACCCCAGTGCCTGAATTAGCAAGTTTGTTTGCCAGTTTAGTATGCGTAAAGACGGTTGTGCCTCTCCATTATGTTTCTTTTTTCTGGGCACATCAACAAGCACGTGGGCTGGGGGGACGGAGCTGGACTTTCAGACAGCGCGCGGTGCCGCGGCTGACGAGGAGCCTGGCGCTGCAGTCAGAGGTGCCATTTTAATGTCCTCCAAAGAACTGTGCCCTACAAAGCAGGGGCTGGATAAGCAATATTCCACTTGTGGGAAGGTTAATAGCAAGATGCTGCGAGGCCCTGTCTTGGGCCTGATTCTTATCAAACTTTATTAATGGTTTGTAAGTGTAGATGAATAATGAGTTGGCAGGAAATTGCTAGTGAAATAGGAACAAAAGGAGCTTAACAGGCACTGAGACAGGTGAAGCTTCAGTGTTGGGAAAGGCTAATGAGCCTTGTAAAAGATGTTCAGAATCAGCTCTCATTTGTCACACTTTTCATAGGGCTGATGAAATGAAAGTGAGTTAAGTTACTGAGATAAACGGAGAGGGGCGAGTTATGGAACGCCTGGAGAGAAGTCCGGGGTAACTGATGGGCTGGAAAAGTCTTCTGTCCAAGAAAGGCAATATAGCCGAAACTCACTGAAGGAAGATCGTGATCTTAAAAAAAATGTTTTTGACTGGAAAACTGGAAACTGGAAAACAGATTTATATGTGACTGTGAACAGAGAACTCTCAAGTTTTTGGGTGACGGGGCTGGGTCTCGTGGCTGGAAGGCTGTTACAGAAATTCAATGGTGAGGAAGTAGAAATATCTGAACCTTGACAAAGTTGACTATTTCAGAAACAAAACTAGAGACAGCCACCTGTTCAGGAAAGGTCAAGTATAGTTTTACTTCTTCTTAACCTTGTAAAGGAAGAATTTCTAATTTAATAAAAGGTAGGAAGGAATTTGGAGAAGACTTTCTGCCTTGATGCCAGCAGGTGGTAAGTTGAATTGTCATGATGAATTAATTCTGGAAGAAGTGATTTGATCTCTTGTGTTTAAGGCTGAATTTGTTCTCAAAGCTTGCACTGAGGTTGAAGAGAGAAAGTTGAGAATTTTGTTCTGTTTTCCTAGGTAAGCTTGGACAATTAGAGACCAGTGACCCCTCAATCTGTTGTTCTCCTGAGCTGAAGGTTCAGTCCGTGGGTTCAGGTATCTATTTCGTTCATTAACCATCTTACATGCACCAAAACACAGGTGTGTTTACTTCACAACTGACATAAAACCAACACTATTGACTCAGACCAATTTGTAAAATGATGAGGAAGAAATAATCTGAAACGGGGATATTGACTAGTTCTTTATGACAGCCTGAGCACCCTCATATTTCTCCCTGTGTCTGGAAGTCAAGGCCCTTATTTTCATAAGGATGTAGGTGTGAATTGAACACCAAAAACATGCTGAAATGTTTAATACTTTATTGCCCACAAACAATTAAGTAGAATTATGGGATTTAATTTGCACTTTGGGTGAAATCTATTTGTAAATAGTAAAATAATGACATAAACATCTTTAGAAAGTTACCATTGTTGTTATTTTCTGTCACTTTCTAGCTATTTCTATGTAGCATTAAAATTTTATAGAATGCTTAAACTTTGCAGACCATATCAGAGACTGTTTCATTTTTATCTCTTATTTTGAGCCTCTAATCATTTATTGTAAAGGATTGCATGATCCTGCTCCTGCCTGAACACTGCTAAATTGGATTTTCCCCGCTTACCATATTGAAAAGGGTGAACAAATGTGTTCATTTCTTTAGAACAGAGCTGCCTCTAATGCATATTTATTAGGTCATCATTAATATGCCTCATTATCTTTACAGATATATAGAATAAGCAGACTGGCCAAAAGCCGCAATCAAATTAAAATTAGTGGCATTAAAACATCTTGCTGGCCTCAGATGTTGGGAGAGTTGCCCTGGTAGTTATGAAGGAGAAGATTCTCGCAGCCTTTCAGAAATGTTCAGTATTTGCTTTTCTTTGCAGCGAGGAATGATAGCAGGTGTGCATTTTAGTGTTTTTTTCAACTAGTTGTCTTTGGCCTGGAGATTGGGACAGTAGCTGTGACCCTCAGAACGTCATTCCTGTAGATAATTTTTTTCTGAATTGAATTATAGCACATTATAGCAGTTTGCTCTGTGCTTTCTCTGCACAGCTGGGTATGGTCCAGTTTCAGCAGCCTGCTTACAGCAAATGAGTGCTAAGTTATCCATATGGCAATAACGTGATGGATTTTGATCATTTTTACATGCCCCAAATATGGAATTATGCCTTACTGCGTGCATCCCCATTGAAAAACCCGGCTTTGAACTCTGAGTTCATTGGGAAGCCAAAGAGCAGGATATTTGCCTTTCCTCAGGCAGTCCGTTTGGTGATCTCATTTCTGGTGATATTGGTCTACCAAATGTTAAACATGCTCACATATACTTTAACACTTTTTCAGTAGAGATGATACAATCTGAAATCTAAATCCATTTGCCCACAGTTATGATTGTAGTTCAGAAAGTCAATAAAATCTCACAGTAATAAAAATGTAAGCAACCCTGAACAGTCCAGGCAAGTACAAGATACTCCGTGTGCAGCTTTCTGGTTAAACTGAAGTTCTAACCCATCTTCATTTTAGATTGATTTGGAATAAAATATAAGCTTATGAGCTGTTAGGAGTCCATAAACAGGATGGAGTTTATTCTGGGCTCTCTCCTGGTGTCTGAAGATGCAATTTCCAGTGAAAAGGCTGTAGCATGCAGCAGTGAGCTAAGAGACGCCGTCACTGGGAGTAATCATTGGCTGTAATTGAGGTAAGTAACATCCAACCCAGGGTAAGTGACATCTAACCTGTGTTTTTTATGATGTGAGATGGCAAAGCACAGGTCAAGATTGGGCAAATTATTTATACTTGGGGTGAGGGGTGGAAGGACGCCTTTTTTTTTTTTTTTTTTTTCCTCCTCTCATTGAGTTGTTCTTGAGCCAGTACAGAAGAATAATTGGACTGTTTACTGCCTGAATAATGTCAGAATTGGAGGTCACGGTGAGAAGTAGTGCAGAGATTTCCAGCTATGTGAAATGTAACCTTAGGGTTTTAAGGCCGCACATCGGAGCGGGATGTCTCCTCGCAGAGCTACCTCGCGCTTCCAGGACTGGGATCCTTTCAGTTCCTGGGAGGATGAGCGATGCCCGTGCTGGGCGCAGACTGCCGCTCTGCCTGCCCACGTCCCAGAGCCCGGCACGCAGGTAACGGCTCTGCAGGAGCCGGCTCAGGTCTAGCCTTGTCGGTGGGACCAGTGCTGATTTTGCCACACGTGTCCTTGCGCTATGGCAAGACACGTGGCCACAAAAACCCAGTTTGGACTGCACAGTACCTGCAGCTTTCTTGTATACCCCCCGGGTGTTCTGCTAATGCATAACTGAAAACTGGGCATCTCAGTAACACTGAAGTCTGCTTAAAAATGCTTTGCTGGGTCTAACTTGTCCCACAGCTGGCCTTCACTCTCAGAAATGCAAAGGAAACAGGTCTCAATGACTTGAAGACTTGCTGAAGATAAAGATATTTAAAAAAAAAAAAAAAAATCTGGCTTTCCAAAGTAGTAACTGATTTTCTTGGTAAGGTTTTAGAAAGCATATGACAGCTTTACAGAGGACTGTGTAATTGGGACAAAGCACAAAGCTTAATAGGAAGGGCCTATAAAGATATAAAGATCGTGCAATGCTTTGTTGCAAGTGCTGCATTTTGAAGGAGAGCGAGGTTGTCAACAAAGTCAAGAGTGAAGTAAAATGTCCTTTTTGAAGCAACAAATAAAACCAAATTAGCCATCAATATTTTGGATGAGATAGCGAAGGTTGCCACCAGTTATTTATTTGGATCAGTGCCTTAATATAATTCTTAAGGAAGTGTAAACAGGAGAATTTTTGAGGATTTGGAGGTTTCGTTCCGGTGCTCCTCTAAAATGAGCTGATTGTCTGATTTGTGTCAAGAGATAATCCTTTAAAAATAAAAAAGACAACAAACACTTCAGGCTTTCTACCATTCCAGTTTTTCTATAATAACTGGAGTGTGTGTGAGTGTGCATATGTTGAGTGGGAGGTTCATAGCTGAATTACTTACTATGCACACTTCTAATTTTAAAGTATTGCAATGATTTGCTGGAGCTAGATCTGCAGGTGTCCAAAGTAGAGTTGGTACTTTCACCTTATGCTGATATTTTTGTATCATACAGGTTAGAAGAGGAGGCAGAGAGTCTTCAGAAACTGAATCTTAACTTCAGTTTTCGTTACTGGGTATCAGGAAAGCCCTATTCGTTGTTTGCAATGTGACATGAGTGGCAGTAGTGCTTGCATAGGCTGTATCACGTTTGAGGTTAGTGCTGATGAAGGTACTTGAAAGGATCTGAATAACATCAGTTTGACAAGAATATTTCCTTTGAGGCACTGCTAAATTTCAGATGCTAATATAAATGGTAATGGACTTTTTTGGATGGATGTTAAAGTGAAAACTTTAAAAAAAAAAAAAAAAAAAAAAAAAGTTCCTCTTGTGTCCACTTATTGTAGCATAGGAAAACGCAAATTTGAGCAAGATTTCCATCCCATCTTGCAAGTCAGCATGGGTCTGATTAATTTTAAAAAAGCATCCACGTTTTGGAGTGCTTATCTGAGTGCACTCCCTAAACCGTTTGAAGCTCACTGTGCTACACACTGTGCTTTTCTTCAACAGGAGAGCTAAGTGAAGAACCTTTCTGTTTCCTTGACAGACCAGTTTAGGTTGGCAAGACTCAGGATTTAGAATCATAACTTTCCAGGGAAACCACAAAGGATGCACACATGCATTCACTCAGACTTTGTGCTTTGCAGTGCCTTCTCATATGGACTGATACCAGCTGGGACTTTTAAAGCTGCAAGAAATTAAGCCTGAATTGATATTATGCTCCCCTAGAGCCTGAGCAAGAACCATTTCGGCTGGTTGCTGGAAATATTTTTGTTGCCACTTTTAGAGATAATATTCTGTAAGTCACAGGTATAAAAATTTTTAGAGATCAAACACTTTTCTAGTGTCAGGGTTTATCTGATGTCAGAACACCATGTGAAAAGCATCTTAGAAGCAGGAATTGCTCAAGCTAGGAGGGAATTTTGTATGCGAAGCTTCACAACTGTGTTCATTTGGGCTGAGATACAGTTGTGCTTTGGCCTCCACGCTGGCAGCCTAGCGCAGCTGAGAACGGGCTGAGGTTGTGATTTTGGGGGGTTAGCCCAGCTTTACTCCCACTGCCGTGCTGTGCTGGCACCATTGTGGTGCGAGTGGCATCCTGGGGTTTCTCCAAGAGTGGCCTCTTGGGTTTTATGAGCATCGACTCAAACCAAAACTAAAGATTTCCCACCAGGCTTTTTTCTTGCTATTATGATGTCTGTTTTAAGAGCCATCATACAGTCTGACTTTATGTAAATTTTGTATATTTGCACATCTCAACACATTTGCTAAGTCCTTTTGCCTCCTTCATTTGGAAGGCACATTGCTGATGCTGTCTTGTTTTTCATTTAAAATAAATACAGCCTGATTAAATTATTAAAAACTTGAAAAGAAGATTAAATGTGTAAACCACAAACCTGAAGAAAATAAACATTGGAAGTATCTTAAATAGTGAGGCCTCTTCTCTTTCAAAGTGACCAGTTTAATCGACAGAAGGCATTGCCATAGCTGTTCTTCAGGGAACTTTCTGATTTTTTTGTTCAGCTCTGAAATGGGAGCGGCAACCAATTTAAAAGATGAGAAAGTTACTGGACAGTCACTTGTCCTTTCCCCATCCATTTTTTCTGATAAACTGAGAATGACAATAAGAGAAGGCAGATAGTTTTCTGCACATAAAGACACAAATAGGTTTTACTGTTCCAAACCATTTCTCCTCAGTGTGTTTCTGACCCTAAAGGTGAAGGAAGAAGCAACATGAATAGAATAGTAAGAGTGAATTGTGCAAAGTGTTGGAAAGGCAATTGAAAGGATCAGTTTGGATTTTCAGGGGAATTAGCTGAGAAGAATGACTAGGGCATGATAGGTCTAATCTCTATTATTCTGGATTTCTGGCTGCTGTTGCTTTCCTAGCAGACTCTGGATGAGACATTTGGAGGTTTAGCACTTCTTGACCCTTCATTGCTCACAGACAGAAGGGCTCTTTACCCAAGTGTCTCAGCAGGATTAGCAAGGATGGTTTCAATGGCCACCTGCAAACACTGCCGCTAGACACCAAATTAGCGGTGACTCTGGGCTGTGCTTGGCAAATCAGTGAAATTGGAAGGTTTGTCTGCACTGACGTTTGTTTGTTCTTTAGCTGTGAGGATCAGATCTTAATTTTGTACACCCAGTTTCAGGTATACTAATGAGTATGCAATTTTCAGTTGTTAAAGCTACATTAAAATAACTTCTATACTTATTTAAGTATGATTTGATCACATTTTATATCCAATTTAAGCAGATGCTGGAGCCTATATATATATGTGTGTGTGTGTGTGTGCATCTTCTCTAGACAATAAGTATATTTACATTGTCCTATGTGTACATGCATGTGTGAGCACTCTTATCAGTTTTCCTTAAATTATTTTACTTTTAACCAACATAGCTTATTATGCCTATTCCCCCTTATGGCATGTGTAGCTAATGTAATCTGTTTTCTGGCAAAGGAAGGTAGGGATGTGGGATTTTTTTGACTTGATCTCATTCCCCAGTAACATGAAATATCCCTGGTCAAGAATTTTGAATCCTATGGTGAAGTCTGTGTGGGGGTTTTTGTTTTGCTTTTTCCCCTGGCTTATAGATCTAGGAAAAAATAATACTGCAAGTTCCAGAAACACAACACCTAGCAGAAGCTCAAAGGCATGTCCTTGCTGGGCTCGGCTGTGCAAGGCTTTGATCTAATGATTGCTCCTCTTTTAGCTGCGAGTTTTTCTTTCCATATGTATATCAGTGGCTCGTGCCTTCACTGCAGGCTGTTTCCTGTCCTCCCCTGTATGTTTATAAAAGGGTGACATGGGGTCAGTTTAGCTGGTGTGGAGGGCCAGAGCTGTTTACATGTTCATGACAACAACTTTGTATTATATAATTTTAAATTATTACATGGATAGTTCGTAGTCCTAAGAGTCTAACACGGGACTTCAAGAGCATCAGTAGCCTGGGTGGAGATAACTGTGACCACTCAGTGTTCCCTCGTGGGCACGCTGAGCAGTTACAAACCTGTTTCCCCAAACCATTCTGTGCCAGGGGTGTAAATAACGTGACATACGTCACTGCGTAGCGTTTACTGGTGTGAGTTCCTTTGTGTTAGCAGGAACGACCAGAACGTGTTTGCCACTATAAAACAAGAATATGAATCAGACCTGGTATAAGCTAATTAAATTGATTATTACTTAGGTTGAGTACATATTAATTTGGCTTATTAGATTGAAAAATTTTGGTCTAGAAATACTTTTTTTTTATGATTGTAATTGTACAACTAATGTTGTTATGTGGGAAATTGTATAACTTTGGAAAATGTATAGTGAACCCGATAGTTAATCTGTACTGTATACATAAGGACATATATTGGTTCTGACATTTCTCAGTGCTATTTCTGCTCTGAAGAAGAAAGTGTGCTTAAAGGTTCCCTCACCACTTACCAGAACTATCGATTCCTAATATTCCTGCTAGAGTTCTGGGGTTTTATTACTAATGATTCATTATGTTGTATTTGTCAAGAACCTGCTCCAAGAATTGATCCAATACGGTTACTTTCATGAGGCAGGAACCTCAGAGCAAGTTCAGGCTCTGTTCTGCTGGGAGGGAGGACTGGAACAGGGAGGAAGCCTTAGCCAGGATAACACATCCCTGGTCACCAACCAGCCACTTGGAGGGAGGAGGCAGTGGGAGGAGAGAGTGAAACCTCCTTGTCAGAGAAGGTGGTGACTGGTAGGAACAGCAGGAGATCTGTAAGAAATTGCAAAATATGAAGAAGTCTCCCAGATATCTCATCTGCTAAGCTGCCTCTCTATCCTGAGATCATGATCGTTCTGGAAATCCAGACACTGTTTGCTGCCTCACTGCCAGCACACCGCATGAATAACTGCAGAAAAACGTGATGTCTACCCGACTGAGACTGCTAACGAGCCAAAAGGGTTTGCTGCTTTAGAGATATGTGGGAATGTTGCAGTTAATAACTGTCTAGCTACACAGAATGTCATGGACTCTCTGAGGGCAACCTCAAAAAACAGTGCCTGAGTAGTTACGTAGTTATCTCCATCCAGGCTACTGCTCTTCTTGAAGTCCTGTGTTAGCCTCTTGCAGCTATGAACCTCCCGTGTAATAATTTAAAACAATTTTCGTTCAGCCCGGGGTTGATGGCCTGTGCAAAAGCAAGTTCTTAATTAGGTGCTTTCCAAGCTTTTTATACTTTACCCTCAAGTGTGTCTCAAGTGAACAGTAGCATGTTCAGTGCCATGCACTTAAATCCCCAGTATTGCCGAAAGATAAATGAATTTACATCTCCTGCATTTTCCCTTGAGATTTCCTATCCAAAGGCTGTGATGCCTGTGAATGAGTCAGCTTAGCTGAGGAAGACAGCAAACCAACAAACAGATACCCAATATGACACAGCCAGGAGTTTTTCAACTACAAAACATTAAACCCATTTACAGCACTATTATTCACATAGATTCATAGAACAAACTTTACAGATACGGGAACTGAGAATTTTTATTGTACTAACTTCTTAAATCCTGAGCTGCTTATTTTTTTCCATCTTTTGCAAACTGTATCTTCTATGAAGCCAGTTGGTGAATCCTGTTGGTAAAAGTCAGCTGCCTTCTATTCAGCTGGTAACAAGCATGCCAACTCTTTTTCATCTTATTGTCCTTTGAAAATGGAAGATATAGAAATAGTGTTTAGAAAAAAAACTCAATGTTTGGAAATGCCAAAGTAGCTTATGGTTATGAAGATCAACATCTGAAGTATAATGCTGTGCAGGTAATAATTTTATAACTCCCTAGTAAATGTCATGGTACATGTACCTTTGTTGAGGGCTTCAGAATGTGTTCCATAAAAACAAGCTTTCAGGCAGGACAAATGAAATTGAATGGAAAAAAGCAGCAGAAATGATGCCTCCCTCCTGGGCTGATGCTGCCTGGATCTTCTGCCAGTGATTCTCATCTTAAGCTCCTGCAATTCCAAGCAAAAATTTGGCTTGACAGTCTGCTCATTTTAGAAATGCCAAGTTTTATCCTCCAACTTCCCCATACTGCTAGTGAGGGCATTGCGGTTTTATGGTTTCCCTTGAAATCATAATTGCTTATTCGTCTCCTTGGGAATGCTACTGCAGTTAATTCTGGGTCAGATATTTTATGGTGTTTTCACCAAATTATTTACAGAATTGGCAATTTTAATGCAATGTACTTTATGAGGGGCAGGGATCATGGTAGTAGATTTCTGCTATAAACAAGATTAATAGGGTACTGGAATACACAGTGTGATAGTGACTTTTTTTGTTGTTTGTTCTGTATGCTACAGTGTTCCTTCCTGCTTTCTGTTTAGTGGTGATATGTCAGATGAGACTCCTAATGCTGTATTAAAGAAACTTTGTGAAATAGGAGCTCATGTATTCTGTACAAAATTGACTCTTAGCAAGCACCCGGCTTTACCTCACTGCATCCCACTTCAACCAGATTATCACCATTCTTCTTGTACCCTAGGATGGATAAGACAACAATCTAATGGCATGAATCATTTATCTTCTAGGCTTTGCCCCTGCAACCATTTTTGTGTTATGGAGTGCCTTGGGTGAGCTTGACTGCAATTTCTTCAGACAAATGCATGTCCACTAGTTTAAGCATTCTTAAAGCTGGCACTGCCTGTGTGTGCACCTATCATCTTTCAGCTTTCTATCACTCCTAGACACCTGCTCACTATTATATTCCTAGATTCTTGATCCCTTCCTAACCATGGATAAGAGAAGGTCTCAAGACCTGATAGAAAAGGTGGTGAGAAGTATGAGGCTAGAAGAGACAGAACTTGGCTTCTCCCTAAAAACAAGCAGCCCTGGTCTCGCTCAGTTCCTTTGCTCATTTTCATGAGACAGAAAACTTTGTTCTGTACTGTTTCTGCCAGGGCCAGCATTAATGAGATACTACAGCAGGAGTGCTGCCCTTGGCACAGATAACCCTGTCCCTGGTGATCAAGACGGCTGTGTTTGTGGTTAGTTGAGGTTGTCCTTTGAGTATTTAATAGACTTCTACACGTCTACTTGTCCTGAAACATTCTGCACAGGTATTTGCACTGTGAATTCCCCTAATACAAGCTAAGCCGCCTTCTTCTTCTTCAGAACTGCACTATGTGGAAAGTAATTAAAAATGTCACTTCTTCATATACTTAATTTGGAGTTCTTGCAAATCACACGGGGCCTTCATTACATGCTGCATTTTTGAAGTGCAGCACTTGTCTTCTTTATCCTGAACTCTCCATCAAACACATGATCTTTGATATAAGTAGATTTATTAGCAGTTGTTGAGATTTCACCTTTCAAAGAGATAAAATTATCCGTAGGTATATTAATTTCCTTAACTTCTGTCTTTGATTTATTAATAGTAAGACCTGTTGGCTTGGCAGAGCTTGCAAGGCCATCTGTCTTTTTCTGCATATCTTCGACTAAATGCTTCTTCTTAATAAGAAATCAGGCTTAATAAGAATCAAGGGAACCAGCCCTGCCAATGCATAATTTAATTTCTATTTGAACTCTATGTTTGATAAGTCAGTTTTGAATAGAGGTGATGTTCACCTACGCTTAGTGACTAGCTGATAGAAGGGGTGATGTGTTAAACCTGTCTTGGAAAACTTTCCCTAGCTTTGTGATTCCTCACTTGCCCATCAGCCTGTTCTCCATGCCAGAGATGCCATCCCAAAATATATGCTAAAAGCAAAGCATCAAGGCCAGCTTATTAGGCAAAACTTAGGTGACACTTTCAGGAATCTGTAGGTATGACATTGTGAATTTGACTTTTGCCTAGACCTGGACATAAGTGCTCACAGAGAGCTTTTACTGGCATACCTCCTCTTTCTGGTTGTAGCTCAAGGAGAGCCCGAAGAATGCACCGCATGAGCGTGTCGTGAGCCTTCCTGGCACGGCACAGCAGTGCAGTTATAAGATGCTATGCAGGATGTACGCTTAGATTGCTCTTATTTCTTTGTGTTTCATGTTATCTATAAATACGCACCAAAATGATGTGTGTATATGGCAATTCAGTTTTTTTCCCCCCTCTGTACGTTGGTAAGCCTTGAACGAAAAAACTCTTTTTCACAGGAATATAAAGACTTAGCAATTGTGTCAGCAGTTAGCATCATGCCTCAGGATAATAAGCAAGGAGGCAGATAAGTTGACAGAGCAAGGTAAAGAAATGATCTATTTTTAGTACTTCTAAGTCCAAAGCCCTCTACAAAATGAAACCAAAATCAGATATATTTATGTATATATGTAAATTTCCATGTAAAGTGGTTATGAACAGGGTGTTCTGTGTTTCATTTTCCGAAGGCAGGACGGGCAGGCTCTAAAAATAAATGTTAGTGAAACCTAGAAATTAAAGTAAAATCGCGAGAGTGCTTTTATTGGAGAAATTTGCCTATGGGCATTTCACAGGCTTGTTTTAAACTACTTTGCACAACCTGATCTTAGGTGATTCCATAAACTTGGTTTCACTTGCTTCTGCTGGCCAGGTGACCCCAAACAAGCAGTGTGTAAGATCTTGCCTCCGACTCAGGCTTTGCACACTGGCACTCTGGAGGAGAGCATCATACAGGTTACAGATAAAAATCACTTGCAAATAAGAAAAAGATGCTAAAAATGTCTCTTAGATACTTCATGTTTATCATGGAGTCAGAGTTTGAAATTCATGGAGGAGATACCAGACTCTACCAATCCGAAGTCCAATGCTCCCAAAACCACCACAAAAACAAGTGGTTTTTTTTTTTTTTTTCTCCCCTTCTCCCCCCTCTAGATAATTTTGGCTTTGTTAGGGGTATAACAATATTCGTTATTCATAACTTTGAGCTAACACATTTTGGTATTTGTATTTATTCAGCTGCTGTGGTTTTCTGAACTTGGCCTGATTTTGTAATGTACAGGAACTTCTCTTTGTTTTGCAATATTATTTTCTGTCAAAAAGCCCTGTTACCAATGGGTTGATTCCCATATTTTTAGCAAAGGTATTTTAGGCTTTGAAAGTTTCTAAATATGCTGAATGTTAAAAGCAGATACAGGAATAAGCAGACAGGCTTTCATTTGCAAATTTCTGCGTCACTGGAAATGTGTATCATTTTCTATATGGGTTAAAAAGTGACATCTCCTTGCCCCCTCTGTGCATTTGCATTACTGGCAGCACTAGCTCTGAATGTCCTTTTTTTGTTTTCATTTCTTGTGCCATGAAGGATTCCTCAATTTTCTCAATTATAAAGACTAAGAGAATGGCTCTCCTGACTGGAACAAGAAGGTTGCATAAGGAATTAACATTTTGGGAACAGTCTTTGCTGTAGGAGTGCTGTAGGAGTGCTACTTGCAGCCCTGAGAAATGCGGGGGGTGGTTCTTGTTTATTCCTCGGGCCAAGTTAAGTAAGTATAGATGAGATATTACTCTGTCTTCAGTGTCAGTGCAAAGGCTAAATCTGTGGCCCAAAGGTTATCATCAGAGAGAGGAAAGCAGATCTGACACTTGATTTGTACTCACTATTACCCAAGGCTTTTTTGGTCAGAAACAGTTTTCACATCTCTAGAAGGGGAGGGCTACATCATAACTACTGTGAGCACTGATTACGAAATAACTTACTTTCATGTGCTTGCTCATTGCCAGAATCTCCATTCCAGCCATTGTAACCAGGCAAATTATTTCCTTGCTGATGGCTGTATGTGTGTCCAGGGAGTCAGCTGAAGGGAGTTGGATTTTATTGGAGGTGAAATGAAGTTACCCAGTGAAATAGTATTTATAAAAGCCTTTTATAGTTTGGTCTCATGAGAGGCTGTTTAGAAATACTGCAAGATCTTCAGAGATCTTTAACATAGTAATCAGAGGTTGATGATTGATGAGAAGAGATTGTGCACAGAGAAAGATTCATTGCTTCTGTTTTCATGTTTTGCTGGGAATACAGATGCTTTTTCAGCAGATTTATTTCTCTTGTTCTCTGACTCTCTTGAATTTAAAGAAAATATGCAATGAGAAAACTTATAGTCCTAAGGAATGAGCTAAAAAGGCTCCTCGCAGAAAGGAACATTAAGTAATGTGAGCACTCAGAGGATTAGTGTATTACGTCAAATCTTCAATGCTTTCATCATTGTTTAAACTCTCTACAGACCTTAAATCCTCTAAATCAGTTATCAGTAAGACGAACCAAAGGAGGTCTCACCTTAGTTCATGTTATTCCTATTCATGCCATCCTTTGAATTCTTACTTCAATCTTTTCTATTAGTTGAAAATTTCGGAATACAATAGTATGGGTAGAAATGTTTTCTGTCTTGTTCCATCTTTGAATGGGTTTTATTTATCAAACAAAACATTACTTAAGAAAAAAAAAGGAAAAAAAAGAATTTTCCTGTCTGGCAATAGTTTTTCTTTTGGGAAACTTATGTTTCCTCTTCATTTAAGAAAGCATATTTGCAAAAATAAGCTGATGTTTTTAGCTGGGTACCTAAAACAAGGTGCTGTCATTGAAAAAGAAGTGGTCAAATTTTCAGAGATGTTCTCCAGAAGCCACATCAGTAATGGCCAGTAAGTGCTTAGGGCTCTGAAAATGAGTACCTTATTTACATTTCTAAATACATGTTTTGAATAGAAATATGTTTGATAACAGGCAATGAAGTTTATTGTGATGAACTGCCCAAGTGTTTGTAGACAGTCAGGAATGTTTCTTGTGTATCTGCTTGCAGAGGAATATTATAAAATGGCTTAAAGTGATTAGGCCTGTCAGTGCAAGCAGAAGCTTATGTCATATCTTGAAATATCTACATAGCCTGACAGCTCTTTTCTAAAAATGACAGTAGAAATCTGGGTCCTGTATCACTGCTCATATTCTGCAAGAGTTGATGCTTAATTCTAAGGCTTATGCCGTGTTTGACTGTTGTTCTTGGTCTCTGACAGCATCACTGGGATTTCATGTGGTAATGGAGAATTATCCTTCTGCTTGTAGCAGAAAAACACTTGTCTGTGTCTGGGGAACAAGCCACATACTTTGTATTGTGGAAATGCTATTTCAGACTTGCAGAATGAAAGTGCTAGTAGTATTGTAAAGCACAAGGACACTCAAAACCTTCGTGGACTGATAGCTGTGCAGTGTTTGCCGTCTCAGGCCAATGTCATATAAATTTGCCTGTTTGTAGGTTGCAGTGGAAAATCAACAGTGATAGCTAAACCTCTTCTTGATAGCTCTTAAGAAAATAATTCAAACGTGAACCTTTCCCTAAGATATTGAGCTATCAATGAGATACCATTTCATCAGGAGAAAATAGGCTGTTTAAAATCTTAAATACAGAAATCCAACAAAATCAGCATATTTTAAACCTTCAGGTTCAGCTACTTATCATGAGAAATGTTGCTGTTAAATGTGGAAAAGAAGAAAAATGTATTAGGTCTAGGCATCAAGTTTAGATAAACCTTATAAATATTGATCATTTCAAGTTTAGTCTGAAGGAGATAATTTTATCTCAAATGTTATGAAAAATAGAATTGGTAGTTTCTTTGTATAAACTGTGCCAACAGAGTGAATCTTTTAATGACGTTTTCTGAACAGATCGATAGAAAAGAGTCTTTCATTCTTTTCCTTAGTAGTAGGAAGTAGGTAGTAGTAGTAGTAGTAGTAGGTGGTAGGAAGTAGGAAGTCTCCTTTGCTAGAGACTTGATTATTACTCCTTCATGAATTCTTACTGGACCTTACAGCAGTATGTAAGGTTTTAGTTCTTTCACAGCCTTACTCAGGTAGGTACTGGAAGGCCTCTAATCCAGACTACTCTTCTCTTGCTTATTTAAATTATGTAAATAATTAAAAGATAGAAGGTATCAAAAAGTTTAAAAGAATACCAGACTGCATGTACTAAGTTAGCTTCATGAGACCAAGCCTTGATTCTGTGTGTGAAGTTTGGCCTGGGAAAGGTCCCTGGCAGCCTTTGAGCCCATGTGCAGTGAGCAGTAGTTGCTGCTGCATACGGTGCAGATCCACGTTTCCAACGGACAGTGAGTCTTTTCTCTATCCTTTTTCTTTTTTTTGTTTTTTTTTTGTTTTTTTTTGTTAATGTAAAAGTTGGCTAGAGAATAAAAAAGTGCAGTTGTAAGCATCCTGCATTCTAACAGCTTTCACGTGGTTTTCCCCCACATCTGATTTAAAGCATCTTTTCAGCTGCATGTTCTTCAAGCTTCTCTAGAATAAAAGATTTTGGCATGTGTTTCTGCAGTGCATTTTCGATTTAAGTTTCATCCTGATGTATGCAAGATACATTTAGCAACATTTTTTTTTATTTTGCTCATGTTCTTCCATGGTGATATGAAGGAATCTTTGAATCCTTTCTACATCAGTGAAACAGAAATTGACTTTAAGTACAGAGACTAGAATCCCAAATATGAATTACAATATGGGCAGCTCAGTACTCCATCAATGTTTGTTACTGATAGATTTCTATTTAATGCATCAGAACCGTAGCTCTTGGCTCCATTATACTGTTTGCAGGACAGACACAGCAAAAGAAAAAGACGTATGAAAACATTTCCTTTTGTAGAAGAAGGATTGAATTGTAAGTATCTCATATGTGAGTTTTTTGGTGGGATGTTAAAGAAACCAGGTCATGTCTGGTCTGTAAAGTCATTGCCAGTAATAATATGAAAAAGTCTAAACATTGAGATTCTGTTTTGTGTATGTGATTCTTTTCCAAGAAAAGTTGCTCTCCTTATGGTGCATGTAGATTTGGTTCAAAAAGTAAAAGCTGAAATTTTCAAGTAGTTTCTGTGGTGTTTTTCCCGTTCATGGAGAAGTAAAGGCCAGGGGGTGCAAACTGCTTTGGGCAAAGCAAATAGACATTAATGCTATAATTTGAGTCCTTTGTCATGTGTTAGTGACATTGGGTGTTGGACATTGTCTTTTGAGTCTACTGGCCTATAGTGCAAAGTGCACTTGAAGGAAACGTCTGAGAAACATGGTGTGACCAAGGAGGGGCAAAGTCCATAAGAATATTTGGAGGAAACTCTTGCAGGGATGCGCATGTTTCCGAATAGCACACAAATAGCTTAAAGGGAGCCTGAGGAGGCATGTTCTTTCCCAGCTGGCATGATGGTTGAATTATTCCTTTTTGTCCATGAGGGAAGTATAAAACTCTCTGCTTTGATTTCGCTTGCTTCCCATCTTTGTTCCCATCTTTGTTCCCATCTTTGTTCTTGCCATTGCAGTCATGCAAAAAAAGGACATCCTGGCTTGCTGGGTTCCTTTTGATGCTCCTGGAGAATATTTTCCTTTCTCTTTCCTGTACATCCCTGTGAGATATCTCACTCTCCATGTATTAATGTATTGCAAATGTTTTTAAATTATGTTTTCCTTAATACACAAATCTCATCTCCTCATTGTTAACCATGGCCGACTGTAATAATATGCCCGAGGTTAGGAAAACCCCAAATAATCCTTTGTTGTGAGTGAGCACTTACCTTTTGTATCTCTTCAAGCTAAACACCTGTAAATTATCAAGCACTTTTAGATCTCAAGAAACTTAAATGCTACTTGGCACTTCCAGTCAGTTACCAGTTTATAAATTGGTCCTGCATAATTAAAACTGTCAGGACCAGTGTTTGCAATGAAAAAAACTCTGCAAAATGTCAGTGTCAAATATATGATACTGTATAAAAGAGGGTAGACATTTCTGAATTATTTTCAAGTGTTATGATGGTTACTTTATGTCTGAAAATTATTGTGACTATTACAAGAATGATAATATATCTAGTAAAGATCAAGGCATTTTTATTGCATATCTTCATTATATTTTTTGTGTAATAGGATGCTTCATATCCAATTTCATCTGTGTTATGTTAAAAGCAAGAAACAGATGAGTCATAAGGAAATATCCTAGTTATGTGATAAACTCTGATTTTTAAAATAATACTTGCAACTGATAGAAGAATATTGAAGGTATTCTAGGGATTTATTTGCTTGCTTTTCATGCATCTTACTGTAACCTTCTCTGTTTTCAGGATGATCTGAAAGGAAAAAGTAACTGGGTTGACAGTTTTCAGCTCCATTTTGATTTGCTGAGGGGGAAGAAATATATTTAACAATAAAAATTTTGGGTTATTCTCAAGTCTTTTGAAATTCTGATTCTACATGCCTGGAAGATTCAAGTACTTGAAGAATACTTGAAATTATCACAAGTACAAAACAAAACTTGAAGCATTTATAGCCTGAGAGTAAAGAATCCAGCAACTCGGTCACAAGCAAACTGTTTAATAATCATTTCTAAGAAAGGTGTGAAAGAAACAAAAGAAACAAAGAAACAGAAAATACCTGGAAGCATTCCGTATATGTGGAATGTATAAGCTTCCCTCCTGTCCCTAAACCTTCTGAAATGTCATAAACCAGCATCATGGCTAGCTCTAATGTTTAAGGGTTTGTAATTTGACAAAATCAGGAACGTGTCTTTTGCAGAGAGGTTTTCTCAGGAGAAGGTCTTGAAGAATCCCTTTTAAAAGAACCCAGTCTTGTAACAAGAGGTTCTGGAGAGGCTTTTAAGATGTATAGATGCCTTTCTTGAAATCAGTGGGTCAAGATGCAACTCATTGCCAAGATCAAAGGTTTGAAGAGATCAGATGTGGGCACAGTTGAAAAATTCCTTGCAGATCGTTTTGACATATGATTTTTTTTTTTTAATGGAAAAAAAGAGCTCCACAACAAACTACTCTCAGTTCAGACCAAAAGACAACAATAAAAATTAATTTTGTAGTATCCACTTTTTATTTGTAGCACAGGCTCTTCAGGCATCCTGTCACTGCTGCACAGTCATCATCTCCAACTGTTTTAAACCTTTCCAGGGTTGGATCTAGCCCCATTTTCACAAGTGCAGTTCTTAAGTGAGGGCAAAATTAGCCATGTTCTTGCATATCAAAGATTTGATCCCACATGTAGAGAACGTTGAGTTGACTGATTGACTTTAAAGTAGATTATTGACATGCTTAAAAGTAGTGCACAGAAACAATTATACAAAATTTAACTCGGACCAAAAATACTCACAGAAAGGAGCTTCAAAGGAAGTGCTTCATTTCAGTGCTTGGCATAGCTACGTATCGGAGAGTCTTTAGAATTTTTGGATGTCAAGCGTCGTCGCACGGATAAAAATGAGATGATGTTCATGTCCTTCATAGGTGGATAATGAGAAGATTGTAGCACTGCATATAGAGCATTGTTTGGCTGTGTTATAAAAGACTTTGGCTCTCTTGAAAAATAGTCATTGACATTTCATTGTCCGATGATCTATGCACTGAATGGAAATCTCTAAGTCTCTTCATGGACTTGCAGTCTTAACAGAGGTCAGAAATATGCCATAGTTGACTGTATTAAAACAGATTATCTTAGTAATGGGGGATAAAAAAGAAGAAATGCTTTTAAAAACTTTAATAATTGCATTGCCCCTTAGGGTAAAAACACTTAAAAAATGATTTTGCCTACCCTGAAATATACCACAGGAAAATATCAAAAGTACAATTCTAGTATTTTTTTCTTGTCCTGGAGACTGTTCTTGAATTCTGAAAAACCTTTGCCTTGTTATTCCTACCCATTTTCAGTACAAGTTAGTGGTCTTTGAGAGAGAGTTGAGAGAATGTTTCTCTCCACCTTGTAAAATGAAGATGATGGATCCTAAGGATGTTTGCTTTGCTTTTTTCCCGCCACCCCCGCCCCACTTTTGTAAGGGAGTGGAGGGCTAGAAGCATAGTCAGAGGGGTTTTGTTCTTGTTTCCTTGTAATGGAAGACTATCAAGCCAATTGGATAAGTTTCATAAAACACGGGGTTAAAAAAAGGGGTTATAGTAACATTCTCCCAGTAATAAATTCTGGACTGGATACTATAAACATCTTTGATATTTATTTGTATACATATAATGTATACAAATGTATTTGTATACATTTGTATCTGTGTTTTTTAATGGTGCTGAATGTCTGCAACTTCTGTGAATTCAGTCAGGGTAGTGCTCCATACCTTCAAATACCATGCTTGCCATACAAAATGTGGCCTCATTTTCAGTGCCAAAGTCAGTTTTGGCCATATCTTTATCATATCAAATGGGGGAAAAAAGTATTTCCTGTTTACAAGGAAAATATTCTTAAAGTTGTTTTTGTTTTGTCCCTTTTCAGCTTTTTTTTTTTCTTTTTTTTTTTTTAGTGAGCCTGTAGAATGAGAAGTAAATCTTTATCCTGTTGCTTATGGTATGACTGGCTTTCTTGCTTTCGTGCACTTACAGTCCAACAGTTCTGTACAGATTGTGAATTGCCGGGGCTCTGATGTGAGCTATATGCTACATAAAAAGCAGTATGGCAAGGTAGGTAGCCTCAAAACCGGCTGACTTCAGCTGGAGTCCAGAACATTTCATCCCAGGTTGATTTTAATGTCTATGCTGCTATAAACGACCAGCAAAAGAGGAAAAATGCACAGGACACCAAGTTGTCCTAAACATTTCCAGCAAAATATTTTAACTTTTTTCTGAAACGTATTCAATACCGCATTGTCACTTAGAGTTGAATTTTTGAAAACTACCCAGATGTTTTTAGTACTTCCAGAAACTTGATTCTAATTGAAACAATTAGATTTCAGAAAGACAGAGTGGGAATTCGGTAAGTCATTTCAGAGCATGTTCTTTTTATCTAAGTCGTATTTCAGACTTTAAACAAGCATTCAAGTTATATTTTGGTATCTTGTTTTTTTTCCTTCTCCTGCCATTTTCACCCTTTCTAAGAGAAAAGCTTTAAAATCCAGTTATGTGGTGACTGACCTTTGGTTTGGCCGTTAGAATGCTGCATTTCAAAGCAGTTGTTGAAGAATAAAAATTCAGGAGACATTGTTAAATTATTGTTTAGTGTTTCCTGTAATTTATTACAAATTAAGTATAATTATTTCCATGCAGGATTCGTTCAAAAGGGAGATTAAATCTTATCTGATTATTGGGAGGGAACAGATACTGCCAGGCTGAGATAAGTAAGGAAACTTGTAATTCATTTTTCCAATTTTGCACTTTTATTTATACCTCATTGAATCTAATTGTTTTGAATTGTTAAATCTAATAGTTGAAATTGAACTTTGCTAAACCAGGTCCTCTCCCTGCAGAACATATGAAGACAACAACACGGGGAAGCTGCTCTGTTACAGCGTGCCCGTGCTGCGCTCTGCACCGTGGTGTGCCCGGTCTTTGGGAAATGGGTGGTAAAAGGGAAGCTTGTGAGCTATGAATTAGCTGGACATAGGATGCACCGTTGAATCTCTGAGACACACACTGGTGCACTGGGATGGGATGCGTGGGATGGGATTAGCAGAGCTTGCTTAGAGGCTTGAGGGAAGCGCTCTACAGCTGTTCACTGTTTATGGTTGTACCTAAACGCACTGATTTTGGGGGGGAAAAAGTTACCAGTCATGAAGGAAGCTTTTCCCTTTCTAAGGCGGAATTCTTGTTAGCTGCTGGCATTGAGTACCCAAAGAAGAGTGAGGGCGAGGGGCGGGCGGGAGCTGTGGGCTGTGAGAGCGCGGGCGGTTCGGGGCAAACGCGGGAGCTGCCGGGCTGGTGGGAGCGCCCCGGAGCTGAAGGTGCCGGCCACAGGGGGATAGCTTGCACTCCAGAAAGCTGTTTGCCTCTCTAGAGTTTCTCTGGGACAAGGTTATGGTGCCTCATCTAACACTTTTTAACTGATAAAGTGTATGGAAGTTTTGGACAAACCTGTATTTTTCCATGGATTTCTATGTGTTTGCTTTAAAAAGAAAAAAGTTACTGCTTTCTGTGGAGGTCCCCAAGACAAGAACAACACAAGTTCCAAAGCCTTTTACCCGAGAACAACTCCAAGCGTAAGAAAAGTGATAGTTCTTTGAAATTTACCTTCCTACACACGGAATTTGGCCTGGCCATTCCCATAGCTATGATATTCAGGGCACTTATAGAAATAAACTTGTAAACAAAGAGCCTGAAAACATGTAGCACTGACTTTTTTGTGAGTAAAAGTGCTGCAAAGCCATGCAGAGTTTCAGGCAGTGTATTAGTCCCCAGAAGAAGGTGGATAGGGATCCATTTATAAAGTCAAGACTTATTTAGAGACGAGGAACAGCTGAGTTTGTGGGCACTCTAATTCATAGGCTTTTGTTGTTTTAATCCATTCAGCTCTGCTAGTGGTCCTGTAGATGAACCAGTTTGGCTTGTCTGGCTGGGGCTATCCGGATTCCTTCTCATTTCATACAGCTGATTCAAGGTTTAAAAATAAGTGTTTAGCAAGGCCCAAGTTTGGCAGGTCTTCCTAAGTGATGTCTGTTGAAGTAATATTGTTGTACCTTAGCTCTTGAGGACTAAAGAAAATTGAATCACACAGTTTTGCATGAGGAGTGCATAGAAAGGCTTGTCAGCTTGGAAAAGATGCCTGCAGACCAAGGGCAGCAGGGCGATTTTATTTCTGACCTGTAGTAGTAGTGCCATTGCGCAGTACAGCTAATGCCCTGCATAAATGGTTCTGTATTGCTCTGTTGTTTATCTAGTTTTCTTTGCTCATTGTTCCCACCTGGACTTTACTGTATCTTGCCTTTAAGCTATTAGATTATGAATCTTTTGTGTCAGGGAATATATCTCATTATATGCTTGTACTGTATTTAGTCCTCAGGGACACCCGCTCTGATTAGAATTAGAGAATTGTTGTTACTCATTTTAAATGCCTTTATTACTGCTACTGATAATAGGAAAGCTTTAAATATACAAAACCCATCTGTAGTGGGTCTTGGGGGGCATTTCTAGTGTTTTGATTTCCAGATTGCTAACTATATTTCATATCCAATATCTTGTACTCACATACTGCCTTAGAAAGCAATAAGTGGTACAGAGCTTTTCATGTTGTGATTCAGCAGTGTGAAAATCTAAAAGGGTTCATGCACATCCCATGTGCTTCACTTGCAACTCTGTTCATGATCTTAAACAGCTTAGGAAGGCAGGGAGTGCTTCCTTTCTCCTAAATGTAAAAATATCTTTAGAGTATAACCTCTGAAATTACTGAAGATCAGGCTAGGTATGTTACTGTTTGTAGGAGGTATTGCTTCTGAGCTAAATGTTGGCTTTCAGCCCAGAGTCTCACAGTTGAGCTTTAAAATTCCTGAAATGGTCATGGGCTGATCGTAACACCATGGCTGTTGCCATATTCATATTGATGTCAGGACTATACTGAATTCCTGTATACAGGTATTATGTTGCTGCAGTGCCCGTGGTTAAATCCCTCAGCTGCCAGCATCAGACTTGCCGTGCTGCAAAGAGCCCCTGTGGTAAGGGCTGGTCCCCTGACAGCGTGCGTCGCATGACCCCGCGTGGAGAAACACGGAACACGGGGCAGCAAGTCAGGCTGAAGGTTCTCGTGTTCCCTTAATCTGTCTTGTCTACACAGGATAACTTACTGTCCATGCCATACAAAATAAAAATGAATAAGTATATGGCACTTATGATGAAACTTTGTGTATGGGCACACTGCAGCATAGAAAGAGGAGGTGCAGTTTCCGCTTCACTGTCCTGTCAGTGTGGATCATTTATTTTCAAGCCATTAAGATAATAACTCTCACGGGCACTTTGCAAAACCCATTTTTTGCAGAGGGAATGTTGGGGATAGAGGATGGCTGAGTGTGCTGGCGGTGCAGAAGGAAACAGACTGAACTGTAGTTTTGAAGTTTTCTTTGGTTTCATCTGTCTTGTGATGTCTGTTTGAACTTTCACAGAGTGTTTGAGGTTGGAAGGTATCTCAGGAGACCTAGTCCAACCCCCATTCTCTCCCCATTATGGATTTTTAGTCATGTTTTACGAAGGGTTGTTATGCTTGTTTTATCAGCATGGAATTTCTTTTGGTACAGGGACAAAATGGCAGAGCACCAAAGCAGAGGTGCAGTTTTAATGCTCACGAATGTAAAACCTGATGCAGTCCAACAAATAGAGGTTCTGAAGCAGAAAGCTTTCGCTTCCAAGCTTTTCCAAGTTGCTTGTGGCAACTTTGAAGCTGATAAAACCGTTGCTAATTACAGCCTTGAGAATAATGTGTGCTTGGGCTTTCAAAACCTGATGCTGAGATAATAAGGTGGGACAGAGTTTGTGGTGGAGCAGTGATGTGCATTTCAAAAATCAGTGACACAGAGCATCTTACCCTGATTCTTTGTTGATCCACTGAGTCAAATAGTTACAGAATAACTAAGGAAGCACTTAGTGTGTTTGCCAGGTGGTTTGGAGGAAGGCGAGATGGAATAAAAAATGTGCATTGTGTTCAAGTGAATCTGTAAGCACAGTAAGTAGTGGCCAACTAGTAAAATGTTGTACTTTGATTTCTGGGGTTTATGTCGGTGCTTACATAGAAGTAACTTCCCAGAAGTATTTCATAGTTCACATGCAAATATTTTAAAATTCATTGTAAATAGTGTCATTATTGGTGACACTTCTCCAGCTAGAAAGGTACAAAGGATGGAAATGCCAGATGGAATTGTAATTCAGGCAGAAAATAGTGATGCTATGCAAGCAGAAATCTGACTCCCTGCAAATAAGAAGAAGAAAAGATGAAATGCTGAGATCCATCTCTTCTCATTGTATGTATCCAAAAGCTGTGCAGGAGCTGGCCCTAATTCTATGGCTTTTTTTTTTTTTTCTTTTTTTCCCCCCTTTTTTTTTAACCAATCACAGGCATCCCAAAGAATGTGAAAAATGCTTGAATGTTTTCTGGCAATTTGGATCCAGTTAATATTCTCCAGAGAAACTCCAGTTAATATTCTCTGGAGGAAAAAAAACCCTTCTGCTTTAAACAGCTATGCTGTCTGCTCCAGGGACAATACTGTCTTGCAGAGTTGCTGTATCCTGTTTTGTGTGTGTTTGTGGCTTTTTTCTTTCTTCAGATTTTTAAAGCTTTTATTCTAGTATGTTTCACTTCAGACCTTAAGTTACTAGTATTGACTCAACAGTTAAATTCCTTTGTTTTTCCTGGCTTTAGCTTTATCCTGTGGTGACACAACCATTTTTTTCCCGTACAGCTCCCCCGGGGCTGCCCAGTTGTGCTGCAGTGGCCTGGCCTTGGGTCCCCGGCAGCTGCAGGACCAGCCCGCAGATTGCAGCCGCAGGACCACTGAACTACTGCTCATTTGAATTCTTTTAGGAGAACCTCTGAGAACACAGGCCTGCCAGAAAACTTCAGCAAAAAGACCAAGCCCTGATTCACTATGTGTGCTGGGAGCTTGTCATTCAACTGCTCAGAGGAAATGTAGCGTTAATGCTCAGAAACAGCATTTTTGAAGATCAGGACATAACAGTTTAAAACAGAAAAATCAATACTTGAATCAGAAAAGCAGGGGTTAAAGCAAAGCTCTCAACTCCCTCCTTATGCTCGATATGCTCTCTTTCCGTTTTTTTTTCTTTTGTTCACAGAATCTGACTGTAACAAGAATAAGAAACTGAGTTTCCATGAATATTTTTATTTAAATGTTTATTCCATTCCACGAGTCCATTCCACCACTCCTCCTTAGAGTATTTGTGAGCATTTTAGTACATCAGGAATAATTGTAGAGAGGAAATATCAGAATAAATTTTGTGGAAGACAATGAAAATGCTTAAAAGCTTGCACAAGCACCAACTGCAAGCTGGAAGGTAATTGCCCCATGCCCTCTATATCCCATGAGCTTGGTAGAAAATAAATGACCAAGCTATGCCATTAAGTACATCAGTAAATTTAAAATATTTTGTGTGTGTGTATATGATGTAAAGACATAAATATTTCATGGTTGAATAATGTATAATTTAGCTGATAAATATTTCCCTCTTTCACATATTTCCAAAGATAAGGCCACTGTCTGCAGAAAGAGTTCCCTAAGTGCCTGACTTTAGACATCCATCTAACTGGCTATACTTACGTTTCTCCAGGATCAGAGTATACATTTTTTCAGATGTGTTTGCTTTCTGCAGTTTATACCTGCTGCAAGGGAATATTTTGCATCTCAGAAAGATATAGTGAAAGGAAGGAAAAGATATGCTTTGATGGTAGTCTGAAGGAAAGCAGAATGCAATTCAGTGAGGATGAGTGTCTTGGAAGAAATAATTTGTGACTATTTCTATATTTTGTTGGGTTCCAAAACCAGCACTGCAGTTGTAGTGATTTCCAGTGGAACAAAATGCAGAGCAAAACTCTGCAGTACTCTAAAGTTGGGCCAAGTTCTTACCAGTCATTTTGCTTTTAGCTATGAACCTCTCAAAGAGTGACACCTGAGTTTTCTCTGTAGATGTACATGTGCACATATACATGCAACAGCAGTTGTCCAATACCTTTTGCCTGGGACTAAAGGGTGGAGGTAAAAGAAGAAAAAGGGTGGCACAGAACTTAATAGAAGGTTCATTTTTAGGATAGCTTTTCTTGAAAGACTGATTACAAAAGACTCTGGTTGTGAATGCAAAGTTTCTTTCACTACTCAGAGAGTTCTTGATGTTGCCGTGCTGTAGATTGCGTTTGAACTCAATATCACTTCGTGTGAACAATTTTGAGTGCACAGTCAGGCAACTGGGTTTCCTTTTGTGATAACTTCACCAGCAGGTAAAATATTTGCCTTGAGGCTCCCTGTGCCCTTTAGGACTGTCTTAATGTTCATGAGCAAGATATAAGATGAGAAATCAGGAGCAAAATGAGGCTCTCATTTGAAGCTGAATTTTAAGAGGAAAAAGACCCTTAGAAGAGAGAAGTGAATTCTGAAAAGGAATAAGTTGACCAGTTTTAGAGACTGTAGTTTCTTGATACTATGATAACATAATTCTAAAATAGATCTTTTGCTGAAAGCTATCAGACATTAAAGCAAACTGATAATTCTTTAAAGCGGGAAGTCTGACTTTTAACTTCACAGAAATGTATCTGAAGCAAGGCAAGCCCTGGAATGATCAAAGGTGGAGGAAACAATGATTTTGGTATCTTGAAATTTATTGCTCTTTAGTTGTTACATATCATAGTATTAATGAATGACAGCTGAATAGATTCTGTTTTAACAGACTTTTCCAATTTCAGAGACTGATAATTACAATATCACGACTTCAGTATCTATAAAGACTATTTTTATTGACTCTGTAAGGAAATGACTTGTCTGAAATCTAGAATTACCAGAAAAATCTATATGATTTTAGTATAAATTGGGCATGAAAGATTTAATGCCTACAGTTTCAGCAAAATCAGAGCTTTACATCATTTTCTAGGTTTTGTATCTTTGGTGTGATTTTGTTTTAAAAATATCGATTTATCCATCTTCTCCTGCTCATCACTTTGTGTGGGCAGGAGATGTCCTCATGGAAAAGAATTCTCACGTCATTGAAGAAATGTTAGACTTTGAATATTTTGTCACATCCCAGTAGAGTTCTTGGAAAAAGGAAACATTGTCCCTGTGGTTTCATCTGCTAATCTTTCTATTTCAAAGATCAGCTCTTCAGAGATTTGTACCTGTAAAGAAAACTGTCCAAGATTTAATTTTGCACTCATGCAGTTACAAGTAGTGTAGAGAAGCTGCATCTAATTTGCACTTTTATGGAAAAAGCATCAGCCCTAATGCCACACAATATCCCCTGTTTTCATCAGTGGGATGACTCTTGCAAAAGTTTTATGATTTGAATGTTGCTTTTTACATAACTACCCGTCTTCAGAGATCACTGGGCTTTCTGGTTATATTGCATGAAATACCTTGTTTTTGATCTAGAGACAGACTGTAGATTCCTGCTGGGTTACACATAGTTTGGATCAATCAGGGTAGAGACCTTCTGGTAGAGTTTCTATTTTTGGGCCCCGAGTCCTGGTTTTAATCTCTCCCCAGATTATATGGAATGGCTTAAAGGAAAAAGGAGCCCTTTTGCTCTGATGCTTTAAAACGCTTCCTATTGGTGATGTTATTTAGACTAGAACAAGACTGAACTTTAACAAAAAATAAATGTATTTGTTCAGAAATGTTGTATGTTCCTTTTCAGAAAAGAACATAGTGCAGAATACTGAATGGAGGGAGCAGACGGGCTTAAATAAAAGCCTTTAATCAGCCTTGTATTTAGCTCCAGCTAAACTTCAGGTTCACAAACACTGAAGAACCTATACTCAATACAATGTCATTCGTTTGCTGAGCATGGAAAAGATTCCAGTTGCCTCTCTCTGAGGAATACGGCTGGTGCCCAACCACAAAATTGAATATAACATCCCAAGCAGACAGAGTCTCGAGTGCTTCAGGAAATTAAGTGCATGTATTTTTTTGCAGACTGTGGATTTATTTATACACGCAGTGCTATGACGTTAGTGAACCCTTATTAAATTTATTAAGAATGGCAGACTGTTAAATATGCAAAGGTGGTTGCTTTCCATAAAGAAACACAAAAGACATTAAAAACTGTTTAATCTACTTTAAGTTGAAAAAAAGTAAAAATGTAGAGTTGGCCTGCTAACCAAAGAATATAGAATGTGTCTGTTCTGAATTTTTTATTATTATTATTATTATTTTTCTCAGGCTGCAGCTCTTCTACTGCATCAATTTATGTAGGAACCACAATTAAACAGTAAAGTAGAATAGTGTAGGTTTCATTAATAGTATTCCTCTTTATGTCCAGAATCAGCTTTAGTTCTGCGGTTATAGGGTAGCAGTCCAACAAGACCGCGGAAAATGAAAACAATTCAGATATGTATATGTTGCATGGGAATAGGGTATAATTTCAGCTGGACTTGTTGATTTGATAGTTAATTATTTTAGTCGTTAAAGTAAAAAAGGGAAAAAAAAAAGAAAAAAGAAAAGAAATCAGATGACTTAATTAGAAAATCTTTACAGTTGCTTTTCTGAGGAAAATAAAAGACAGCAGTTCAGGATAGACAAATGTGAGAGAATGAAGAGGAAAGCAGGAAAGGAAATTATGCTAAAATTAAGCATTGTAAACTATTCTTTATTTGTTCTATGGCTGCTTACTAATGATAACTATGATCTGCTGCTTTGTACACAGTAATAATGCTATGCACATCCGTTGCCCTGTGCTGATTTACAAGGGAATATTTGCAGAATGAGCTACTGAAGGAAATGTTAGATTAAAAAATTGTTCTTACAATGTAAGTCAACTAAAATCATGGCAAGTGGATCTTTAAAGCAATACTGCACTAAATAATGGCACTACGGAAGAGGTGATGTGTATGGGAGAAGCACGTTCTCATTGCACAATTTCTCTTTTCCCGAAATAAATTCACTGCAGAAGGCATTAATGTAATTCTTATTGCTTTTTCATCTCAGGCTTTCTGTTGTTTTTTTCAGCTGATGTTTCTGAAGGAGCTGTCAAGAAACAGGTAGTATGATCCGCTGAGTGCTGCATCCCATATAAGAACTCCTTGCTTTTGCAGCAGTGTGTTCAAAGGCTCTTCATGCTGGGTCTGATTTTAGTCAGTGTGGCAGCGTGGACTGACATCTGCTTGAGAACATTGTACCACCCATCCCTCTCATTTTAAGAGGAATAAGGGCAGTGATTTGGCTTCAGCAAGAACGTTTTCCCATGCTTGCAGGCTCCTGGCTCGCGTGCCCTGCCAGCCCTGGGGCTGCTCTGTCGCGCTCCCTTGTGCGGAGCAGCCGCCGCGCTGGGCTGCAGCGAGGGCTTGAGGTGCGCGGGGGAAAACATTGCTAGTGCTAATAATTAACACCCCTTGCCAAAGCCACGCTGGTGACTGCTGGGCCGTTTAGTGATGTTTTGAAGAAATGAAAAAAAAAAACAAAAAAATCCTCTGTTATAACTGAGGGAACTTAAGACTAGGGAATAGTTGGAGTTTTGGGAACCCAGGTGCTGACAGCAACCCAGATCTCCTTGCGCTCGCTTATTTCCATGTCATTCGTTGCAGCAAGGCTTGCTGTGAAAGCTGTGTTCTGCAGCTGAGAAGTCCTCTGGATGACAAGCTTATCTAATGGCAGCATTTTCCGACTGGACTCTGTGGGATCTGGATCAAAGGTTTCAGGAGGGATCAGTTCACTGCAGAGAAGGAGCTGTGACTTCCAGGGAGAGGGGGGACCTTCCTTGGCTGTCAAGCTGTCTGACTTCCCAAGTGACAGAGGAAAGAAGAGCCACTGGTGAACTATTGTAGCATAGATTTCTCCCACATCTTTCTCTGTAAGGCTTGGCACCAAAATGATGCCAAGTTCTGCAGCAGAATCCTTAACAGTTTTATGCAGAATGTTGTTTTTCTATTGTACCAGTGTCAGCAGTTTCTTTTAAAGTATTTGCAGATTTGTTTTAATTAAAAAAAATTAAAATAATTGGGAAGTCATGAAAGAGAAATATTTCTGTTTGATTAATGAAAAAGCTTTTTGAAAAAAACATTTTTGTAATTCATTTGGAATAGACAGGGTTATTTTACAGCTTTGCACATAATTATATCTGTTTACTGTATACATGTATTGGTAAAAAAGTGATTACAGACATGGATGAGAAGTTGCAACTGACCCAATTATTTATCCGTCTAGTTTAGTCTAGTGAAATGTTTAACAAAAATGTCTAGCAAAGTTTTATTATACAAAATTGAAAGAGGATCTTAAGTGTAGCTGAACTCTCAGTCTAAAAGTTTATTATAGAGGAGCGAGGAGGGAGAAAATTCCCAGTTTTGTTTTTCTTTACTGCATATCTTACTCTGGCTGATTAGAAGTCAGCTTTAATTGATTTGGAGTACGGCACTTTGCGCTTTTTTTTGAGTGCACAAGTTTGGCCAGTTTGCATAACATTATTGCTTCACTAAAAATCAATTTTACTCACATCTGCTGCTACTTCAGCTTGACTGTAGGATAGACTGGAGTCATCCAGATAGATATCCCTCCAGAAGATCATATCATCCCTCAGGGATTCAACTAACACAAAATCTAGTCCATCCATCAAAATTTTTTTTTTTTTTTCAAAATATTGTGGGAGAAATTCAACAGCTTGTATACAAAAATTTGGCAAAGATACATACAAGAATCCAGTCTTGTTACATGTGAAGTTAAAACATATACACCCAAACCTAGAATTTTAAACCTGGCCTAAAAGTATATCTGCAAATAATGCAGCTAAGCAAGCAAGGTGAGAAAAGTGAAGAAGAAAAGTCAATGTGTGATACCAAGCTGAATAGAGGGAAACTATTAGAGGAATGAGAGTTTTGCAGTTTTAGTGAGGAAGTGAAATGGAAAATCTACTCCAATTTCATGGGCTGCCTTACAGATCATTCTGCTAAATCCTGTCACTTGAGGAAACAGTCACGCTGTTTCTTACACAGGTCAGAGTTATTATTTCCACTGTCTTAAGCTCTCCAGAGGCAGACTGCAGCTGTAACTGCCGTGTGCTTTCAGCTTTCTCACTTGGTGAATTAGATTCCAGCTGACAAAAGCCGTAAGCGTCGGTGGTACTCGTGTGTAAGCAGGTATACTCGGAATAGCATCTCTTCCAGCATTGGCCCTGACATTGTTTAATGATGATAACTATTTGCATTTGCACATCTGTGTCTGCATCCTTACCTTTCAGTTAGAAGTGATTTTATTTTCTTTTACTGTAGTTCCATTTTTAAGCTTCCAATGGTTCTAATATATAATTTTACAGTAAGTTTAAATTTGTCTGTTTTGTTTTTCCCATTTCCTGGACATTTTAATATTAATATTTTCTGAAAAGAAATAACATTTTTTTCTTCTCTTTGTCTTGCCTTCTTTACAAAGAGTGAAGAAAATATCATTAGAGTTAGCTGTAAAGCAACAGGACATCTGATTTTGAAGTGTTGTAAACGATTCATTAAAAAAAAAAAAAAAGAAAAAAAGCTCAATTGTAGCTTTTGGGGGGAAACTGCTAGTAAATTCACTAAAATAATATCCAAGCAAAAATCTTTCCAAAGTGATATGATGAAATGTATATTTATAATTCATTCTTCCATGAAAATGTCCCGGAATTAGGGCAGTACCATTTCAGAGAAGATCTCCCATGGGGAGACATTGAGCATGCCATTAGGATGGAGAGGAAGGGGCTGGCGTGGTCTCATGTGCCTCTGGAGTTGCACCTCCCCTGTGGCATTGCTAGAATAAATGGATGGAAGTCACTTGTGGGCATGGAATTTGTCCTTAAGTAGAAATATGACAAAGCTTGTGTATGTTTCAAGTATTGTGAAATGCCCTAAAGTACTATTTAACTGGGAGACTGCCTTTGCCTCAGAATGAATAATACCATATTCACCCTGTTCAGGCTCAGGGTGCTTATACAGCTTAGTGTAATTGTCTCCATTCTCAGGTGCTGGTTTGCTATCTCACCCCACGCTAGCCTCGGGCATTCTTGCTCTGACATGTCCCGTGGCTATTCTGCGTGGCATGCCAGCTGTTTGGCCGGGGTGGTGTGAGATACCCTCTCTTGTGGTTAAAAAGCACAGGCAACTCCCTCTATAATTAATTCTGTCCTTTGATTTCCTCTCCTTTTCATGTAATAAATTAAACTGCTACTCCAAAGGATACCAGTAAAAATTTAATATAGATTTGGGTTCTGATATTGCTAAGCAGAGCTGTCACTTATTGCAACACTGGTGAAGAAGACCTGATTGCTTGTTTAATTTGATCTGTTTTCTTCCTCAGGTTATATATGTGGAAGCTCCAGGTAAGAATTTAACTGATGGCTTCACTCAAGATGGGTAGTAAAGCTGTGCACACAGTGCTGTGGATGTCCCTTAATGCCCTTTAATGGTGGCCAAAGCCTGAGCATTCGCTGTGCCTGAGGCCTGTTAATAGGGAGTGAGGGAGTGCGTGAGTCGCTCCTTTTTGATCCTGCCAAGGAACTTCTTGACCACAGCAAGTGCTTGTTGGGCTGCTGCTTGTTGGGTGGCTGAAAGCATGAGAACAGCTGGGAATGGGATAAGATCACCCCCACCACCTCCCACTGGGGATCATGGTGCATCTCTTTCCCATCATGAATGGGCCTGCGCAGCTGTTCTGTCATTGCTGGTGGAGGTTACATTCCCGGACTTCCTTTTTTAACCGGCATGTCGTTGTCTTCCCAGTCCCAGGGGCTGTGTTTTGTCAATCCGTAAGCGCAGAATATTCTGATGGGTTGCAGTGTTTTTAGCTTTGGCAAAGCTCTTTGTAATTGCAGGACTGATTGCTATGGGCTGCTTTAGGCTTCTGGTGGTCTTACATGAGGGAATATAACATTGTTTAGAAAACATTGTGTGAAAACTTTCAAAATCCTTTTTATATTAAACTTTTAAACTTTAATTTTACAGATTATAAATCCACTTAGTAGAGAAAAGACAGAGTTTTAAAAGCCTTCAGAATTAAATCTATAACACAAATTATGAGGATTTAGCTATTGTATGTGACTCAGCAATTAAGCAGAATCTGAGATACATTTATCCCATCCTCAATGTCTTACTGTGCATCACTTCTCACTGCATTAGGTGTAACCAAAGAGGTTGGTGATCTGTAGTTGACGAGCTGAAGGGTTTTTCTCTTCCCATGTGTTTGTGAAATGGAGAATAGCCACAGGGCTCTGCCATTCAATGCAACTCTTACTTTAAAGCACCCCTGGATATCTGTGGTCCTGCGAACATGTGGGCAGAGCAAAAGGTTCAGGATGGTGTGTGCTACACCAAATTGCTCAAATCTTTCAAGTCATTAAAAAGGACTTAAATCTTTGACAAACTCACAGCTTGAAGACTGTCACAGCTGGATAAAAGCAAGATAAAGCCTTTCTTTACCTTACCTTTCCTTGTTCTTGTTACTGGTTACGATTCAGCTGCTTGTGGGCAGATTCTGGTTGCAGCAATACCCTGTTTCCATTGCTGCTGCACAGGCACAGGGAAGCAATTGAAAGTAGCTTTCAGTTTAGTTTTTTTTTTTTTCCAGTTATTCTGATTTATAACACCTGTATCATGCAAGCTAAATTTGTAAACCTTTGTTTACATATAGCTCTTTATTCTGTCTCCAGCAATGCCCACAAGTGCCAGTCTAGGGAAAAGGAGAAGAATATATTTTGCTTCCCCCATGACACACTCCCGAGTTCAAACCTGCTTAGGCTCAGGAGAGTTCCTCTGCCTGTTGTATTTACCCAGGCAGCATCTAACAACAGGTGGTCTCTCTTCTGAGTCCTTGCTCAAGCGTTCCTTGCTTTCCCTTGAAATTTGTGCATCCGCAGCATCCTTTGGCAAGGGATCGCTGTTGTGTGAGCAACCCTCCTTTTGCATTGAAAAGGCACCTTCATTTGATGGTTTCTAGGTCTCTGTGCGTTAAAGTGAGCAGACAGACCCTGTTCAATCCCTCTAGGGCACCTGAGGTCTTGTCAGTCTCGAAAGCCTCGACCATTTTATTCCTGATGGCTCTTTTTCCCAGGTTGTCTGAATTTTGTATACTCAATCATTCCTGTTCTGCAAGCTGTTCCGTAGTGTGGATTGCCCTTTGCTGCCTGCATTTGTAACTTTTCTACTGATAGAGGTATCTCTTTTGAAGTTGGGGAATTAGAACTGCTCACAACATTCAAGATATTATATTCAAATAATCTTTTATACAGTGACCTTGCTACATTTCGTGTGTTGTTCTCTAGTCCTACCCTAAAGTTTCCTAATGAATGACTTCTTGACCGCTGCTTAACTCGGAGATGCTATTTTTGTGGAACAGTCTGTTCTAATTGCAAGGCCTCACAATTGGGTGTATTAACCCAATTAATATATATAATGTATAATTGGTGTAATCAGCTCAGAGCCCATTGTTTCCCTACACTCAAACTCTGCATTTATGTGTGTTGAATCCCATCAGTTTCCTGTTTTTGCTACCGCTCTGTGACTCCTCTTTGCTCTTTGCTAAGAGTGTTAATCTGTAGGTTAAAGCAGCTGAACGTTGAGGGTTTAGTTACAATTTCGTCTCGCTTGTCGCTGTGGAGGTGGTCACCCTTAACAGGCATCTTGACTTGACGGGTGCAGCTCGCATGTAAGGTTGTCCCACTTTAAATGCTCCAAGGCTGAGAGAACCTGCCTGCTGCAGTGACACTCTGCGTTAGACGGTGGTTGCTGAGACTTCTTAAATGATTTGTGTCTTCTCTCTTAGACTCTGGTTGTCTTGTTGATGTAATGGAAGTTTCCTATGATCCTGGCTCAGTATCCACTACCCTGGAGACACCAAATCTCCCTTTTACTTTGTTCTGCCCCTGTTCCTTTATGTGTATTATGGGATCAATAATGTGTCTTTATTTTCGTGTCCCATAACTGCCTGAGTAAGGGTAGAAACTGTGAGATGTATTCAGTTAAAGTGAATAATAATACCTATTGCTCTTTGATAGAGCTGAAAAAATGACTGTGTAATCTTAGCAGTAAACAGTGAAACATTCTTTTCTTTACCTAGACATCTACTGGCATAACATTTAAAATGTCATATTAAATACACATTTTCTTAGCCCTGTGGCAACTGTAGAACATCACATACTGAATAAGAATGTTGAGCTTTCGTTTTTAGTCTTTTCATTTTAAATGATATTCAAATCTATGTTTTTAAACCTTAAATTTTACAGAATCAGAAGTTAGTCATCAAAATCTTTCTGCATTTTTTTTTTTTCTATCAATTCCTATAGTAACACTTCAAATCAGTCAGGGCAATAATAGGTAGTTACAAGTTAAAGAAAAACTAATATGACTGTAAGTCTTTCTGTATTTTTTTTTTTTTTAAATAGAAGTTAATTTTTTTTTCTTTTGTACATGATTACTATGGAATTCTTTGTTTTCATTGAATTTTTTTCAATGCAAATTACTTTGTGGTCCTGCAGAGTAATATGTTTCACCATGAGGACTGCTCAAGCAGGTCCTAAATTGTGCTGTTCCTTGGTGAAAGCAGAATTGTTTGTCTTAATATAATGCTGCTGGGCTTAATATAATGCTGCAGAAATCAACTAATTCTAGCACTAGAAAACTGCTGACCATGTGGACGGGCCTTGTGTGTAAAGCACTGGCTGGTGTGGGCATGCATTTTGTATGTGTTTTGGTGGATTTATGCAGAAATAACTCTTGTAGGAAATAGGCAGAGTAATGAATGTTTTACTTATGAATCAGGAATAGAAAGACAATTCTGCAACGTGATGATATAGTTTTGTTTATAGCATTGCAGAGTATACATGGTTCTCAATATAAAAATAGCCAATGGCAGTTATGTTGTATGGTAGCTTAATGTAATTGTGTCTCTCTGTTTGAGAATATGTGCTGGGTTCCGAGTCAGTAGAGCTGATGAATCCTTATCATTTCACTAGCATAAAGCATAGTAAGTTAATGCACCATACAGGTCAGTTTTTGCACTTACAGTAGTGCAGCTTCTCGGGTTTTGCTTGATCAAGGCTTCAGTTGAAATGAAAGAAAATTAAAAGCTGCAGTTTTTCGAGAGAAAACAAAGCCAAAATAGCAATTCAAGAAGCAAAAGTGAATTCTGGTCACTGGATTAAGAGGGACCTGAGCAAGGGCTGAGTCCACAGTGGAACTGAGTTTGACAGCTGCTGTAGACCATGTGATAAATTAACAGGACCATGAGGCAGAACAGATTACAATTTAATATTCTCTCTCTTTCTCTTGTAGATGGCTATATCTGCAGGAACATAAGGATGTGATAAATCAAGGACTTCAAAGGGCTTTGGACCTGGACTGCTGACACGATTTGGCATGCTGTTTGCAGAGCACACACCGAAAGAAATATGTGTGCCCTTGCAGTAGAGGAGAGGTCTGCACACATACAGGGTAAGCAGTATGGTGCTCTGCAGAGACCTGGGCCAAATATTTATTTTCTCTCCACTAATCGTACCTTTACAGAATGAAGGTATATTTTATTTAAAAAGAACTTCCATGCTTGGTCTTTGTGTAGTAATAAGGAAAGCAAATAACATTTAGAAGTGGGAAAACATTTTTGAACTTTAGATGGAGATTAGGAAAAAATAGTTTCTGTGCATTACAAGTGTTTGAACTGCCTCCCCTGAGTTAGTCTTCTATTAGAAATCATCTGTCTTCTATGAAGATCTTCAGCTTCTCATGGAGGTATGTGCAGGTAAATCACGGTTATCAAATGCAAACAAGGACAACACAAGGACACTTGTTAAGGCAGCACGGACAGTATTTAAAAAGCCAGGGACTGCAGCAGTGTTTGCATAGGCATGTTGCCTAGCATGCAGTGAACCACAGACGTATTCAAGTTAGCAAGCTTGATAACAGAACACAAAAGGCGAATGCAACCTGGTTAAGCTTCTTCTTGAAGTAGTCTCTTATTCCTTGGGTTTTTCTAACTTACTTATTTTGAAAGTTTTATATTTTGTACGTAAGCCAGCACTGTTGCAGCAATACCGTGACAAGAATATAAGAAAAGCAGGACTCCTAGGAGAGGAAATATCTTTTGTTATTTAATGGTATTGCTGGAAAAAAAAATTGGCTAAGCTGTTCGGCATACAAAGCCCCTTCAGATTTCAAAAAAGCAGTAAATTTCAAGCTAATTATAAATGTTGAACAAGAGCAGAAATAGGGCTTTTTAAAGACTAAATTTTCTAAAAGTGTAACTATATATACATTTGAAAATCTGACTTACTCTTTTAGTTCTTTATGGATAAAAGCACTAGTTTATTCAAGTTTTGTGCAAACCTGTATTTGATTCCAGCAAATATTTTTAATACAGTTAATTTTTATAGAACTGCGTGCCGTGATAAAGGCCAATTAAAAAATGGAAGAATTAAAAATACCAAGGAATCTACAAGATGCTGAGGAAGAATGACTATGATAAACATTAAATTGCAGGATAATGGGAATAATTTATAGGTTTAACAAAAATAGTAATTGTCTTACTATGTGTTGGGAAGACAGGCTAGCATTTTCAGATCTTAAAAGATAATGATATTTTGAAGAGGAGATTTAAAGAAGAGAGACTAGAAGATGACAAATGGGGTTCCTAAAGCAGGGGATTTCTTGAAAAAAAAAAGAAGTCTTAAAAGATGTGCAAAGCAAGGAAATCTAAACTGGCTGGCTAGGTTTATAGAACAGTCTTCTGTAATAATATTATGGCAGATGACATGTATAGAGAGGTTCACTAAAAAAATCCAGTAAGAGCTCAATATTCTTTAGCTTATATAAAATTTTTCATTTATGTTATGAAAAACAGTCAGGTAAGGAAATTCTTCATAAGCCTCTGGAATATTGAAAGCCTTGTTTCCACGTGAAAGTCATGAAACACAAATCCATAGAGTGCTTTCTTTCCTAGAAATGCACTATTAGTTTAACTTCAAATTGTTAATACATTCAAAGGAAATGCAATTAAAATAGTTTAACTTAACATTTATTTCTTAAACTCATAGAAGTGTGGTATTATCTTTCTAAATTAAGAATTAAGCTTCACAGCAGGCTGTCATGAGCCAACAATACAATGAGGGCGCAGGTAATTGAAAAATAATTCCTTTTTTTAAGAAGCAGAATGTTCCCTGTTTAACATAGCATATAAATGTTTTAAAATATCTATTTCTCTGTTGAATACTCAAGAGTTGAAATTTATTGTTGTATGAGAATGCCTTAATTCTCTTAGCTTGTGTTTAAAAATCAAGCTAAGCAATCTATAAAGCAAATAATTAAGAATAAGACCTTTTGTTCTCACTAGTGAGAGATATAATGTTTATACAATATAGTAGTACTGGGACAAGATTCTCAATTTAGCAAGCATAAAAATATTCAGCAGCATTCCTCTGCAACGACAGCCCCAGACCTGCAGAGTTGTTGTTGTGTTTCATCGATTCTTGGTACATTCAGCATCAGGAAGTGCTCTTAGCACATCCATTCTCTATATGGTGCTTAGGGCACATAAGAAATTAAGCAATTCAGAGCAATTAAAAAATCTGCTACACTGAAGATCTGAGCTTTCATCGCCACTGTGAACGCCGGAGACAAGGAAGGAATTATCATTTGTCATTATGATCCCATCACTTTATGGTCCTCTTTGAGGTCCAATCATTGCCACATGCAGTTCTGAAGAAAAGGTCAATGGGCACAAGCTAATTAATATACTATATTGCATAGGTCTCCTCATGCAGCAGCACTGGTGGCTAATAGCTTGCAGGTTGCACATGCTCAAGTGGAATGGGAAAGTCAATAAGCCTTTATAGGAGCTTTTACTTCTTACTCCTCTAGATTTTCCAGAGTAGAAGGCTCAATAGGTGTGAATTTACGATTAGATTTATGCACATGTGCATGGAAATCTGTTTGATCCATTGCTTTGAAATCATGCACTTAAAAATACTTAAAATACAGAAATATTCATCAAAAATATGATGCATTTAGGTTGCATTTCAGAGCTGAGAAGACTGAACAGGTTTATTTTTCTGGCGCTGTGTAAAGGTTCAATCTCATATTTTAAACTTTGGTCTAGTTTTGCATTTTATTTCTGAACTGTTCTTGAAGTTTCAAGCATTTTTGATGATTTGTAAGTTGGATAAGAATAATAAATCTATAGCCCATGCGCTTTTTAGTTAAAATATTTCTACTGATGTGTCCTTTAGGCCCTTATCTAATTTGAATTCATAGTCATGCGGTGGATTAATGAGTCTCCAACCTTAGGTACAGCTGCTGCTCAGTTTTAAACAAGCTCTTAGTTTACTTGGTGTTCAGAGGTGACTTACCAACCAAGCTGTATTTTATCAGAAACAAGGTTCCATAATAAGCCTCTCTCATCTAAAAATCTCTGACCCTGGTGTACTCCTTGTAGAGGTGGAACACTGTTTTTTGCCTCAGCCGTGAAACTGCACAGCATTTGGGCTTGGACCCCTGTTTGTGGAACAGAAGGGAACACACCCTCTGTTGACTTTTGTATTCAGGTAGCTGATGAGAACATCTGATCTTTGGGGGGCCATGTGTTTTGCTATTTAACATAACTGAATTCCTGCTTCCCATTCTACAGTTGACTTCTTTGGTCGCCTGTGCAAGCCTCGTCCATGCGCACATGGTTGCTAAAGTTAAGTGACCTGAACCTAACTTATGGTATCCTTTGTTAATGTGCTTAAACACAAGTATACATTAGACTAATATGAAAACCCTTCCTGCATATTTTCCACATGGGCTATTTTGCTAAGATGCCTCTCATAAAAAAAAAAAATACTTTCAGCTGCTGAGTGGGAGGGCTGTGCCGGTGCTGCTGCTGCACCCTGCAGGGAAGTGCTCAGAAGAGGCTGTAAGCAGGCAAAAAAAAATCTTCAGTTGCTGGTTCTCCCTTTTGCACTGAGCTGAGGAGAATCTTGTCATTTTCTGCTTAGTGAGAAGCTTGTGCAGATTGCAATCATTAGGAAACTGCCGTATGCCTGCCCTGAACTTAGAACAATTTTCAATACTATTTGCTACTTATTTTCCTTATCATGTCCTATAACTCCTCCGTAAGAGGCTGATAGAAGTGGTCACCTGTATCTTGTTCTATTTGTCTCCTTCATTATAGAACATAAAACTTGTGCTCAGGATTTCTCCACAGAGGTAACAAAGTCTAAGTAGTAGTGAGTGAAGGTCACTGCTACCAGCACTTCGCAAGTGGGCTCTTGCTGATATGTGTAATGGAAGCATGTTTGTCAGGCAAATTACAAACTTTTCTCTGGTCTTTGCTTCTCTTGGAAGATAAATTGCAGTAGGTTCTTTTCTTTTTTATTTATTTATTTTTTCTTCTGAAGATTTATGAATAAGAAAAGCATATTTGAACTTGTTATACTCCAGTGCAGATCTGCTTTATTTTTCTCTTTTGATTGAAGGGAAGATTTTCTCTGGATCACAAGGTGTTTGATGTAACAGTGTTCACGTCTTTGAGCAGGCTGACTGATACCACCAAGTTTGTAGGTTGTTCTCCAGTCCTTTCCCAAGTGTGTGGGTGTACCATGGCCACTGTCTGCGATACCAACTGCAATAGGCATGGAAGTGCTGGCTGTGTCTGCAAGCCCTCTATATACACACTTTGAGCTCTGTAAATTGGTAAATACGTGTAGTTATTTTGTTATTTTATCATCTTGCTATCCAGTTTTTGACCTATGATCTCTTCTCCATCACTGAGTGCACCAAGTTATACAGAGGTTATTTGGGTCTATGTGGTGCTGCTGCAGATGTCTGCTTATCTTTCCCAGCCTCATGTCTTGTCCTGTATTAGATCTGCATGCTGCTTTCTACGTGATTAAGAGAAAAAAATTAATAGAAAATTTATTAATATTGTAAGTAGAAAATATATACTTTATACCCCCCTGTGCCACATTTTCTATGAAGAAACATAACTGTTTCTAAATAGAGTCTGTCTCATGAAATGTGTTTTGTTCACCTGCACTCAGAATTCAAATGTACAACAAATTACTGTAGGTATCCACATGATCCATAAATTTTATCCAATCCAGTAGAGTTATGATGCATTATTACCATCTAATACTAAATTATGCTTCTCTGTGTTGCTGTATACTTGTCCTGCCTTAGACTGTTTTTGCTTCAGGACTTTCACTGGTTTTCAATGGCAGGACTTTTATTTGTGAGTCAGCCCTCAGCTATTATGTGCTAGTGCATCTCCTGCAGATAGTTTCTTCCATGCTTGGTCAAGACTTCAGGTTCAGAAACGGTTGCAGCGCTGCCTTTTATCTCATTGCTGGCGTGATATTAAATATTCATCAGTACTTTTTTCGCCACCACATATTAATCCCTAGTGTGTAAGGGAGACAGAAGGCTTACTGTCTACTTAGTTTTAGTGCATTTCCAAGACATCCCCCTGCGTGCTTGTTCTGTGAAAGGAGATGGTTTTTCCTTTGTTTTAAAGCTATTTTCATGCCCTGTTCCAGTTTGTTGCTCTCCTGTGATCACGAAGCTTTCTGCCCAGTATCCTTGTTTTGTTAACTGTTCAAATGAATTTTTTGAAGTCCACTGTATTTTTAAACCACAAGAACCTATTTTTAAAATGCCATCCGTCTCTCCATCCGTATGAAGCGTATCCCTATGGATGCAGTTAAGGGCTATGGAGCTTAAGTGAGTTGTTGTTTGTGCTCTGCCTTGTTATATCTGTAGGTATGAAGTGCAGGACGTTCAGTCACTGGATAACGTATCAGTTACTGAGTCCATAACTTCACAAGAGGAAGCCACCTGTCTGGGGTCTTCACAGCTACAGTCTGCACCTCTGTTATTGCAGACAGTTATTCCATGCAATTAGTTTCTTAAGCTACTTGCTTTGCACCCTAAAATGGGATATATTCCATGCACACTTTCATGCTGTGGGTTCACCCTGACTCCCAGCGCTTTGTTTGGGTTGGTTTATTCTGCAGGATCCATCACAAACTCTCCTTATCTCTTACACTTAGATCTGTAGAGGAGGGAGTGTGTGACACCTCCTCAACCAGAGGAGCCTGACATGGCCATAAAAGGAAGACTTTGAGGGATGGGAAAGATTTAGGAAAGATGGAGAAGTGATTCTATATTAGGACTACTAGAGAGCTTGATTTACAAGCAAACTACCCCATCTTTCTCATGTTTGAGAAATTAGCTAGAATTAATATCTAATCAATGCTGGCACAGCTGTATGTACCTAAAGGTGGTCTCAGAGCCCTTCACACAAACAAGGGCTGCAAGGCCAAGCACCGTGCGCTGCAGCAGCCCCATGTGTCCCTGCAGTGGTGTGTGGCTTCCCTGGAGCGAGGACAAAACCGGAGCTCCAGAACCACGTCAGTACATTATACCTAATTATCACATTCTCTCTCTGAATTTTTATTTTACTGTGCATAGCCGCGGATGAATAAAATATTTTTCATTTTTTGGAGTACTAGAACATTTCTAACTCAGCCGAATGCCTCATTACAAACTAAATTATAATTAAAAAATAGAACTTGAATTTTTTTATGTAAAGAAATAATTGAGACAAACAGCTTTGATTTTGCTAGTTACCCTGAATCCGTAATTTTTACTAATGAAGAAGGAATTATTTAAAACTGCCTCCAAGATCTTTCTGCTGGAAAGAAATCTTATTTTCAGTGAATGCAGAATACTATAAAGTTCAAACAAAATGCATTCCTATTTCACACCGCATGTCATATGGAGCCAATATCATGATATTTAGAATTAGTTCTGCATGGTATACTTCGCTTCTGGAAGAAAAATAGGCTGTGTATTTTCATTATAGAGAAAGAATTTTACGAGCAGTAGATAATCAGTTCAGTGTTGCAGTTGACATTAAGTGCAAATTCTGTTGTTCTCACATTAAAAAACAAAAACAAAAAACAAACAAACGAAAACCCTCCATAGGGTTCAATCTGTATAATGAGTTAGATCATTCTGTCACTGTGGGTCATTCTGAAATGGTCCCTCTCTTCTTTCCAGCAACGGGTCTAAATGGCTGAGACCAGAAAAGTTTGGATAGTTTACGGAGCAGTTTTTGTCAGTATTTACTCAGTCTTAGAATAAAGTTGCAAAGGTTATCACTAGCTCATTTTGGTGCTCCGTTCTAGCTGCTGCCAGGGGAAACTTAGTTCCTACTACAGCAAAGTTGCAAAGATCTTGTGTTTCTTTTTAAAGTAGAAATGATTTGAGGAATGAGGGGTCCTATGAAGACCATATCTAAACCTTTCATGTCTGGAAATGTAGTCCAGTAATAAATGTGCTATTTCACTCAACAAAAAATAACCCTCCAGTGAAGGGATTTTGTTGGCTTTTGTAAGGAGTCTGTACTAAAACCAAGTATTTCTTCAATGAAATTACCATTTAAATTACTATTTATGTATCTTGTGTGAATAAATGTGTTTATTAAAAGAATAAAGAAGTGTGTGTATTTGCATGAGAGTAGAATCTGCAGGAACTTTGCTTTGTTACAAATGTTTCTCTGAATGGGAATAATCTTTAATTGTGAAAGTGTTCTGCTTTTTCTGAATTCCTTTGCTGATTTGTGGATGATAAGATCATTTCACATCACCAATAAACTGCTTGTTCCTCTCTGCATTAGAGGTGATTTATGGATTTGGTTTGTGATTTGTGGTGGTTTGTGGATTACAGGCTTGTTTTAAATCACCTGAGTTTATGAGACAGTTTTACTTGCAAGGTTTGTTTTTTAGGCCCTGGGAGGTAATTCAGATACTGAATCGCTAATGTCAAGAGCAGGATAAGTAGGTCTACTGGAGGCCAAAGGATTTAGGGTTAGTTAAGAAAGCAAAGGTCTGTGCTGAGAGGTTTCTCCTTCAGCTCCTCAGAGTGGTGGGTTTTGTGACACCATTTTACAACGTACAGGTAGGGGAAAATGCTCTTTCTGTCTGTTGTCCCATTATATGAAGGGAAAATCGTTTAGACAAAATGTGCTTCATTGTGTATGTGTGTTTTTCAGAAAAAAGGAGTGGATTTTGCTGATGCCTATTTGCATGCAGCTTTTACAACTGAAGAAGTGGATTCTCTGTCTGCCGAGTACCTCATTCACTCTTAGAAAGAGCTCACAATAGAAAGAAAAGAGAAGACACAGACTAATTTGTAGAGAATGAAGCAGGTATACTATAACTTTTTTTTTCTTCCCCGTATACTGCAGGGATGAGTACAGTAAAATGCCACCTGCTCCCTTCACCTAACTGAATAAGCACAGAAGTCACGCACTGAATGTGTCACAAAAAAACTTCCATTGTGTCACAAGATGTTACATACATGGATGATGGTTTAAAATAAATAGATCTTAATGTATCAGATCAGATACTGCTGATAATATATGGTAAATATATTTAATATTAAAAAGTTTTCTTGTGTCTTTTAGACATTCTGAAAAGGTAAGGAAAAAAATGCACTTTTTCTCTTCCTTTTGATAATGTAATAAACTTGAGCACTACTAATAAATCAAGGGCCAACAGAATTAAGCATGTGTACCGAAAAATACCTTATGGGGAAGATTCCATCCACTGGCAAAATTCCCTCCTTTTTCCTTGCATGTTAATTTAGCTTTGCTTTGTGTGTCTGGTTCCTAGTGGAAGCTGTATATTCACTTGTGCTGGATATTTCTACTTCAAGCTACTGCTCTTTTTTTTTTTTTTTTTTTTTTTTTGCTATAGTTTCCAAAGAAAAGCAGTGACCTCAAAACAAATGGAGAAAGCTGAAAAAATCTGTTGCGGGATAAAGAAGGGAGAAATTTATTAAGCTAGAAGAGGCCTAGAGAGGGATAAAAAAGGAAGAAAAAGAATCTGTAAAGACCAGAAGGACAACAGAATAAAGAGTAACATGAATAGGAGTCAAAAGAGGAGATGGGTGGGATGTGAAGGGAGAAGAGCTCACATATCTTTATGTGAATCCTAAAGATGTGAAATCATACCAGTGGATGCTGCAAAGAACTAAGAAACTCATCCTAAGAGGATATTCTGTCCTTTTCAGATATATTCACCTGGAAAAATACTAGAAATCTGTTAATAGCTTGATACCTATAGGTTGTTTCTCTGTTCCTTTGCTTATATTAGACATAAACTGAAATGCAATGGAAAGTTCAGTAATTAAAATTACAAATTTCTTGCATAAAAATGAAGCAATGATGAAGGAAATATGGAAGGATGGAGGAAGAAGAAGGAAATATAGTGGCAGTGGATACGTGGAAGAAATAAGAGCTCTTTTGGGAGTGGGATCTTTGCACACTGCCGGAAATATAGCTTGTACTAGCTACTTCTGGTATACCTGGCTAGCAATACTACTTTCTTGTTTCTTGCTTTCTATTCCTGTATTTATAGCAAACAAACAGGATATTTAGTTTAACGTGAAAGTTTTATGAGCTTTTTCCTTCTTTAGGAAAAAGTGCATGAATGTGCATTTTCTATAATTAATGGTCATTATTCTTTACAATAGTTAAAGTAATTCCACCTTGCATTCTAGAAGCAGAGGTATCAGAATGCTGTAATTTTGTCATTTTAGTTGTTTGTATATAGAAAGAGGAAAGGAATACAGGTAGTCTTATTCCACCTTTATATTAATATATTAATTCACCTTTATGTTAATCTATTAATGCATTTAGTGACTCTAGATCTGTAACAGTTTATTTAAAAAAAAATCATACTGAGAGCCAGAGTAGATATATTGCCACAAAATCACTTTTCACACCCAAGAGCTTTCTCTGGTCAATACTTGTGTCTTTCAGTCCCATAAAAAAGCACAGGAGCTGTGCTGGCTTGCGGAAGCTCTTTGTCATTTGGGAAGGTGGTAGCATGGTGATATTTGAAGTAGGAGAGCTTGTGCCCATGAAAAGCATTGCGATTCACAGTCAGTGCTGTGAAGGCGCAATTGAAAATAGCTCACTATTACTAATCAAAGACATTCGTTATTCTCTCACTGCTAAAACTAGACATCATTTTCTTGTGATTTTCTGACTTTTTACTGGTTAGTTCCAACTTCTGTGTAGTGGACTGCAGAACAATATAGATCAGTGCCTCTACTCTCCACTTATTTAGATTTATGGGGTCTTTGCATTAGATGTAGTGCCTGTGAGGTTGAAACGATGCCTATGTTTCAAACTGATTTTATGATAATTGTAGCATTAGAGTAGAAAATGCTAATATTCCCAGTAACTTAGTTTACCCAGGGCATTTAACTCAGTGTAATTTACAAATAATTGCTAAAAATCAGTATCTTCCTTCTTAATTTTGTACCATGCAAATATGAAGAGAAAAACATTCTGAAAGCTTCTGGTGGACAGAGTAGTAAAATTGCTTGACTAAAAAGCTTTTGGGTGTCCAGAGTCTCCAGAATTTTGGGGAGCAAACTGAAATCCCCATTCAACATGTTAAGTGTGGCTTAAATCTAGCATCCTACTTGGGCTGAGAGGTACCATTCTTGCAGAACCCTACACTAGGAAACAGCTGGTCTCACTTCTCCGTTGTAGCTGATAGTGTTTCCAACGTGTTCCAGGTTATATGTAGTGCCTCCTTGTTCTTCTGACAGCATTTTACGTGCCAAGATGGGCATCTCTTTTTGCAACCACTGTGACAATACTGTGACAAAGACCAAGTAATGCTTAACATGTTAATTGCTCCATTTACTCTTCAAGTCAGAGAATCTCTGCAGCCACCTGTATGATCTGTGACTAACACATTGATTGGGAATAAGCAAGTAGGGCAGTTATCTCAGAGCTGCCTACTGGAAATGTATTTCCTCTTTTAGGTTTCTGTATTAATGAGTTGTTTGGTCAGGTTTTTGCATGCTCTGCTTCTGTATTTTTAGAAATTCTTTGAATTGCTGCTTGACTCTTCAAAAAACTGTAAAGAATAATTTGCCTGAAGGGACCTGCTTCAAGTAAAAGAGCACAGGAGAAACAAACATGAAAAGTCACATATGAGGTTTGTTTTTTACTCATCTCCAAAAAGGTAAAAGTTTCCACTTCAGTTGTTATGAATTTTTGCCTGAGTTAAGATCAAGTAGAACAACAGTGAAAGCCTTCGTATATTATGATCATGCAGTAGTGGAGCAATTCTTTGGGGTCCTCAACAACCAAATTATTAATATTTATATAATTTTTTGGTCAAGGTTCTTTAAAGGATAACATTGGTGTAGACAGGCTTAGGAGTCACAAGTGTGATTCAGTTGTGTGTGCCCGGAGTGTTAGACATAAACGAAGCCATTCCTCTGCTCTGCATATTGGCTGGTGACTTCCACTATATTTGAATGTCATTATTCCTCAAGGGCATCTGCAATGACTAATTTTGTCATCAGCATATTCAACCAACAATAAAATGAAAAAAGAACTAATGCAAAGCAAATGTTTTACAAGAGGTCAAATTTTGTAAATTTTATCTGTGCTTCAACTAGTGAGGTTCCCACATGAGCTAAAGAGAACCCTTTCAGAGTAAGTCATCTGGCAAGAGTTTGTGTCTTTACCAGCAACTGTGGCACATTAGAATTCACATCCATTTTTAGTTTTAATGAAAGGACAGTGTTATGTGAACAAGGACCTAAAGATATTTCTCAAGCACTTTACAGAAAGTGCTTTTACTCTTCTCTTCTGTGACTTTACTGAGGAATTTACAACTGGAAACGCAATAGATTTTTAGCTCTGCATATCTGTATTCATATAATATTCACATTCGAAATACTGTTAATTTCCCAGGAAATATTTATAGAAGCAATCTAATATGCAGGCGGGAGGGAAAATGTTAACACAATGAGACTGTAAGAGCTTGGAAGGTGACAGTAGCAGATGACATTTAGAGGAGGAACTAATAAGCTGTGGTTTGACTGAATCCTAAAATGTACTCACATCCAAAGGTATAGAACATAGAGCAAAGTGGAGAGGAAGCGATTTATTTATTTATTTATTTTCCCTAATAGAGTGTGACTTGTATGTAATGAAGCATGAGGAATCCTAAATGCTCAGGAACAGAGAGGAAAGCAGCGAGGATGTGCCAAGGACCCGGCGGCATTCTGGTGTGGACAGCGGCCCCTTCGGGAAGGGCATGGCGTGCCATAGCGTGCGGGCGAGATCGGAAGGTGCAGTCAAGTATACTGGGAGGAGGACATAAGTAGTGACGCAAAGAATCAGCTGTAATAAACATGCGGGTCCATTGGATGTTCCCGTTGTTCTGTTTCAGTGAAGCAGTCATTTGGGCTCCCAGAGCCAGCTCTAACTCTGGCATGAGTTTTCAGGCTGTGTGGAGATCTGCAGCAGGTATATTATATTGATAATTGTAATGAGCACCAGGTTAATACTGCAGAAGTAGCAGCTGTAGGACTTCACCATGTTTGTTATTAAGGTGAAAATGTTTTAGGAGCCCTCACTATAATGCTGGGCAAATGTCTGAATCAGAGCTTTGCTACTTTCTATGAGGATAATGCTAAACAGAGATTATTATAAATTTGAAGTCATTGGTGACTACTTGTAATTTATGTAGTAGCTGGTCTTGCAGGGACTTTTACAGATATTTTCCTTACCTTTAAACTCTCAACAAATCTTTTATGCTCCCCAGCTAAAGTACAGCAATATTTCCTTTGACCTGGAAAATGTTCTCCCACTATCTTCTCTATTATTATTATAATGTAGTTAATGAAATATCAGCGTGTGGTACAGTGCATATCTTGGGATAACCATTCAGAAGATATTAAAAAATTGAAGTTCTGTTAGACAATTCAGACTGCAGTTAGGACACCCATGTTTTTGCCCTGACCCCTAGAAGGATCTATTTTTGATTCACTGGCTAAATCAGAAAAATAAAACTCCAAAAGGGATTTTTTTATATACAGGTTTTAAGACTCTTCTAAACTCATTAGAATTAATTGATTTCCGGTACCAGACGGCATGGATATGCTGGAGTGAGTCTAGTGAAGGGCCACTTAGGGGCTTGGATCATCTGTCATACGGGGAGAGACTGAGAGAGCAGAAATGGTTCAGCCCAGAGCAGAGACGGCTCGGAGGGATCTTACCAGTGTGTATAATGTCTAATGGGGTGTTGGGGGCTCTATAAAAAGACAGAGCAGGAGTCTTCCCATTGGCATCTAGTAACAAAACAAGGGTCATTGGGCACAAATTGAAATAAAAGAAATTCAATTTAAACATAAGGGGAAAAAAAGATTCCTTTACTGTGAGGATAATCAAGCACTGGAATTGGTGCCCAGAGAAGTTGTGGAGACTCCATCCTTGGAGATATCCAAAATCTGAGTGAATGTGGCCCTGGGCTAGGCCCACACTAGGTGATGTCCAGAGGTCCCTGCCAACCTCAGTGATTCTGTGACTCCGTGCTAGTAGGATAAGAAATTGTGCTGTTGTCTGGTTTGTCTGCCATTTCTGCCTGAAATACCATAACAAAAGTTTCTCTTGCACGAAGTAGTAGTGACGCGGACTGGTTGGTCTGAGGGAAGCACTGTCACAGCTACCTCTGCCTTTGCTGTGAGAAAGACGATGAGAGGAGCCAACGTTTCAGTTTTCCAGACTGTTACTCTCCTAGAAATTGTATCTTTACTTTGTTTCATTTCATTGCTTAGTGCTATAATTTTACTGATTTCTTTTTCTTCCTTTGGTGAGGGCCATGGTGGTAGTCTTTCTGAGTTTTAACAGGAGGTGTCACAACTATTTCAAGCAGTAACTTCCTATAAATGCTCTGGGATTTGGTGCTTTTAAAGAAAGCCTCTTTTCCTGTGCCAGGTTGCTACGGTTAGAAACACAGAGTTATTCAGTTTGAAGCAACTTCTGTCACTCTGGGGTATGCTTTTTCCCCAGCTTTGATCACTCTGCCTCCCTCTCTCTAATTTTCATCCTCAGGGCACACTGGAATGCTACATCTACAGAGACACATTTGAGAAGGTGCAAAAAGTGGGAGAAAAAAAATCTCGTTGTGGGTGTGTGTGTGTATAGGAGCTGGGCATAGGCTGGGTTAGATTTTGCTATATAGTTGAGAAGTGTGCTTTTAGTCAAATGTGAATGGCCCAGAGCTTAAAATAGGTGCCTTTGATTTACTATAACAAAATAAAACAAGAAATCCTTTTGAAGAAGTTGCATCTAAATTGCAAATTATTTCATATCATCAGGGGCCTGGAGTTGCAGCTCTTTCCTTGGTTCTGTTTTTTTTTTTTGTTGTTGTTTGTTTGTTTGTTTTTAGCAAAAGCCTAGGCTTTTCACATTTATAGGGAGAACAAAACAATTCTGGGTTTGAGTTTTCCATTTGCTTTCATTAGAGAGAGGAGACCAGTCTTTCTCTGTTGCGAGAGGTGCAGGCAGAAGTTTAACAAGTTGTGCAAATAGCCTCTTTGGAGCCTGAAACCATCAGTTTGCCTGAATAAGCAGTATTATGTTAGGTAGATATATATATATATATATTTTTTCAACAATAGTGAAAAACTGAGAGAAAAAAATAAAAAATGACAGGCAGGAATTCATTTGAAGTAATTGCAGCTCTCATGTTTGTAACAGGAAAACATACAGAGAATATTTTTTTTCCGCCTTTTTATTACTCACATCTACAGCAATCTTTTTAAAGAACATTGCAGGATCTGAGTACCAAATCTTACTGAAACAGAAGGGGAACCAGCAATCTAAGAGTCTGTTTGAGAATGCCAGCCTTGTTTAACAGATACCAAATTCCAAGAAGATAAGACTAATATGGAAAACCTTACTTTGTTTTTGTGAATGACAGAATGGAAGTGGGTTTGTAGGAGCCAGTGCTCTGGTCAGTCAGTCTCTGTCTCCTGTGTGGCTGCAGCTCCTTCTGTAAATGTCAGCTTTGAGATAAGTCAGAGTCCTTGTTCGGTGACTCCCAAGAACAGTTTGAAAACTGGACGATTTATGACACTGTGCTCGGTATTTCAGCCCCATGCTCTGTGGATAACTGCTGGCAGTGCCAGCCCCAAAGGACATAATTTGTGTTATATCCAGACTATGCATAAACCCAATCTTCTGTAATGGCCAATCTTTTGATTACAGAATGTGTCTGCCCAGGCTGGGTGCTCGGCTCATAATCATAGTAACTGTAAGAAAAAAGCAAATATCCCCCAAGATGAAACAAAAAGCAAAACCATTTCTGATGCAGATTGTGAACATAGGGAAGTTTTATTAATATGGCTAGGTTCTTATAGCATCCACAGTTTTGGTAGAAGCATAAGACTATCCATCTTATCTGTGAGCCATTCATTAAAGCTTTGAAGGCCTGCAAGGAAAGGGAAGGACTGGTGGGTTTCCATCCGAGGCCTGTACCAGGCTTGGACAGAAAGAGGAGTGTAATTCTGTACATTCAAAGTAAGGCAAAAGCCTCCAGAGCTGTTTTTCTGCAACCTTGCCCTGCTGCCAGCTCTGCTTTGCCTTAGTCTCCCTGCTAGGCAGAGCTCTCTGTGCCGCTTGACTGCTGCAGGACGCAGGGATCGCGATGCATTCTCCCTTCCTCGAAGCACATCCACTGGCGGACACTGTGCGGGACACAAAAAGCGACAGTGCAACCAGAGCAAGAATTAGAGGAAGCTCTCGCTCTAAGGGCTTACAAGATACCTTGCCAAGCACCACAAAAAATCTAATCTGTAGGTAGTGGATTCCCTTCTATAATCAGCCAAGCAGTTGTTGGTGCATTTTCCTTCCATGTTCTACCTCACATATTTTCATAACATAACCTAAACAGCTCTAAATCCAGCTGGACTGCTGTCACTTAAAATATTTTTAACACTTCTGTGGATTTCACGGATTTTATATTAATTCCCTATGCTTTAAATTGTGAAAATGGATAGAATGCGCAAAAAAAAAATCAGTAAGAACCTTTTAACCGCCTTGGTTATATAGATACACATTTATCTCTGAATGTTTTTAGAAATAACTAAATAAGTTCCTATAAAGGCTCTTGGAAAATGGAAGCTGTTATTGATTTTTTTTTAGGGCAAGAGGGGAAGAATACCATTTGCTTTTCTCATTTTGTTTGGATGTAATAATTTATAGCAACACAGGACAGAATGCTTTGCACTTCATACTATTTCTATGAAAGAACTTAGCTATTTGTCCCTAGTCTATAAATCACTAGGCTGTTCCTGTAACAGGAAAGAATGAATTATAATATATATTTCAAAGACTGTGTGGAGTGCAGCCTATCAGGCGGGGAAAGTCCTCTGATGCTGAAACAACATTGATGATCCAATAACGTATAAAGAAGACATGAACTGAAAACTTGCACATGCAGTTTATTTGAAAAGACAGTTAAACAAAATTCTACTTTACCTGGCCAAACATTTTAAATAAAGAAACAGAGGATTCCACAAATGTATATGAATCCAACTACCAAAATGTGATAACCTGGGGCAAGAGGCTTGATGCTGAAGAAATGCTGCAAAGTCAAGTTTCGGAGCTGAAGGAACTGCTGGATATCATGACCTGATCCAGGTAAGGTCAGAAAGGACACTTTGTGCACATTGATTCAAAAGGATAGTACATCTGTGTCCCTCTTGTGTCCATGTAGAAAGTATGGGAGGACTGTGCTCTATCTGAGAGCCTGGATGGCAATGCAAGGGGTTACTGCTTGGCAGGTACCAAAGAGACATTTTTGTTTACCCAACCAACTCATAATTTTTCACTGTCAATACAGAATTTTATTTCTTCTTTCTTTTTCTTAAGACTCCAAGCCATGTCCTTGCTGAGGGAAAGGATGCAATGTCCCTTTGAGGATTACCTGTTTGCATTCTTCTTGGTTGTCCATTCATTACACATGTAACTTAGAGCAAGGCACAGTATATCCATCTGTTACTCAGGAAATGTAGCTGGGAACTGAGAATATGGGCTAGTTGGAGACCCTCTTGGAGAACAGGAGGAAACAGGAGAGGACAAGACATAACTGATAACGCACTGGTATTACTGGGACCATATAGATAGGAACTGGGATTCATAAGCCAAATAAGGCTTCTTTAGTTTTGCTCTTGGTAAACAATTTGTCCTCTACTATTTCCATTGTTGTGGAAAATTGTTTTTGTACACTTTCATCGTTTTTGAGAAAAAAAGGATTTGAAAGAAGAGGAAGGTAACGTTCCATCAGGTAGGTAGCAGGAAACCTGCACATCTATCCATATCTGTCTTAACCTGAGCAGGATAGCAGGGGAAAATTCGAGGAATAATTTTTATCATTTTGGCTTTGTTACTTTGTAGAACACTTTTTTTTTCCCTTCTTATTGGCATAAGAATTGCACCACTATCAGTTATTTGGAAGTACAATTGGCTGCGATTGTGACATTTTTTTGGAAGCATTTTTGTATAATTATATTTTTGCTATGTCCATTTCAATTGTGTTCTGACTGGCAGGGGTAGATAGAAGCAATAGATTGAGTTTTATGTGCCTCGGAAAAGATTAGGGCTATAAGACTTAATCAGATATCAGAATACTGATTTGGTTGAACTCTTGAAAAAACTTGCTCTTACATTCAAAATCAGAAGTCTTATCTAGATGGATACAATCTAAACTCCACTCCGCAAAAAATCTCACCACACTAGTGTAGAAATTGTTAATAAATCTGTTTTATTTTGCTGGACAGGAAAACCAATCAGCACATTTTGTTCAACCATACATGAGAGGAGAGCTGAACAGCAGGCGAGACTTTGTAAAAATTAATCCAACTTTATCTCTGTGAGAAGCAGTAAGTGTTAAGCTCAGCTAACCATAATTTTCTGTTTCAGGTTCTCAGCAAACCTGAAATCCTCTCTAGACAACTGACTGATTTAGATGCTAATGGTAGTTATATTGAGAAGCTAAATTAAAGCTAATGGAACTAAAATGCAAAATAATGAGAAGCAAATTCTCAAAATATAAAAATGTAAAAGAACCAGCCTATGAATTGTCTTCATAATGAGGACACCTTAATGAAAGAAACAGTTGCATTTAAAAGCATCTATCAACATTGCTTGTGTTGATAGGTGCAGCTGAGGTTAATTGAACTTGCAGAGGATCCAAGAAATCAAACTGCAGAGTGTAGTTGTTCCTGTTAATTCTGACTTAAAAGAAACCTGCCCCAAATTTCCACAAATTTATATAGATTTGCTGTAAAAAGGCAAAAAGAGAAGACTATGAAAGGGGGTTTTGTAGTTACCAACTTTCCTCAGGGATGTAACTCTTTGGGTATATACATTTTTGGCCAATTCATGTTTTTGTGTTGTATGCTCTAATCATTAATTTTTCAGAGGTAGCATCTTAAATCTTGAATCTCACTTGTAAAATGCACATTTTAATTGTTTCATTAAACTCATATGTTGAGGGACTAAATCCACTTTAAATAAAAATGCATGCATTGTCTTGATTTTTATCCAAAGGACAAGAATTGTGATGAATCTTGATGAGATTTCTTTGCCCCTTCAAAAAGCTGTGGAGTAATTAGAAAAAAAAAATAGTAGTAATGTATTTTAACTAAATTATGCATGCTGTCAATATTTTTTCTCTATACAGTAATGACTGAATTATGGACAAGGGGCTAGTTGCCAATAAAGAACTGTCAACAAAAAGTCAAGCCTTGGATAAGAAGTGCTACATTTGAAGTTCTTTTCATATATCTGGACAAGAGTGCAGAGCTCCCTGGAGCTTGCCTTTCAGTCTGCAGTTGGCATACATGCCATTTGCTTTTTGATTCTAATAACTGTTGCTGTGACACAGCCTTTTCATTGATTCTCATGGAATTTCATGCCCTATCATTAGAACGAGGTATTGGCAGTTATGAATTTTAATACTCACCAAAGATTACTCCACTTGATTTAGGCCTTTCGAAAGAATTTTTATGAGAACTAAGGTTCAGCAGCCAAGTGTCTAGCGTGTCTCTGTAAATTGTATTTGGCTTTTCTAATATGTTGTCATTACTGTCCATAATCTCTGGAATTTTGTAGTTCTTGAAACTTTAGTTTTCTGTAAAGAGGAGGGGGAAAAGCCCTCCAAAAGCAGGAATAACTTCTCCAGTTCCAAACACAAACAGCCCCACGGTTTTGTGCTAAGTTATGTGTCAGTTCACTGACTGCCACCACATGTTGTCATATTTTGCTTTACTGCATAGTACACTAAACACCATGAGTGTATGTGGAAGCTTTAGGAGGTGGTGAAACTCTGTCATTTGCTGTATTTCCATTCTGCATTAGGGGAAGCAAGCAGATTGATAAATCCCTGTGTCCTCCTTCCTGATCAGTCATCACTTTACCTTGTGTTCCTTGTTGTTTGCTTTCTCTGAAATGAACCCCAAACCCTGCTCTTAATCTTTTAAATTTCTTGGCATACAAAATCTCTCAAAACCAGTAGCTGTTTTAAATGTTACTACTGAAAATAAGTCACTAAGTCATGTTTCACGAGAGATTTAAGGTCAGTGTTCTTAGAAGTAATTGAGACCAATCAGGTGGATATCTTAAGTTTCTGAATCTAAGGACCCTGAAGTTTCTGAGGTGCCCAGCTCACCTAATGTCACATTTCTAATGTGACATTATTTAGGCCCTTTTTGAAAATGCTACCCACCAGGTTTCCTTGATTAGCTGGCTAGAACTAGAGATAAAAGAAATTGTTAAAATACGTAGCCATGAATCATTACCCTTTTACTGTTGTGCAGTTTTACTGTGTAGTGTAGTGTAGTTTTACTGTGTTATTTTTCTGTATCTGATTCTTCACACATAAATAACCTAGGATCTCGTTTGCTCCTTAAATTGGCATACACATTTGCACTTCATTAATGATCACGTAGCTACATTCAGCAATGGTATGTAATGGAAGTAAAGTGAGACACAATGTGAATTATTTCAGTAACTGAGATAGACAGATGTAAAGAAACTGACCTGAAACACTGTGGAGTTTGAGCAATTAAACTGATTCGACCTTATTGAAGTATGACCAGGCAGAGGCAAAGTTTACGGAGTAGCCCCCTCTCTTTAATAGAAATGATAAAACCCTGGAGGCCTCCAGACAGAAAATTTGTACCCAAATTTGAATTTTTAGCCATCTTTGATATGCTTTGTTTTCTGAAATACATTACTGAAAATAAAGTAAAAAGTTCTGCTTAAACTTTTTTTATATAGCCATCTTCCTTGCACAGTTGTTCCACCTCTCCCTAACATCCACAATATTTACATCAAATTTATAGAATGACCGTTTTATCCTCTCAAAAGAAGATATAGAAAAGCCCTATAAAGTTACCTGATGGCTGTTACTTCTTGCTGTTCTGTGTCTTTTGTGTTTTAGATGTTTAATTGCAGCAATGGCCCATGTTTGTAAGCCACCTTATGACAGTTCATGCTCCCCAGCATTTTTTAATTTATCGAGATAGTTTTAAGATAGTTATTTAGTGCTGGTATTCAGCTTGCACACAATAGGAACACAACACACACTCACTGTATTTCTTTGGGTATGTTTTTGATTGAGAGAAATGGCTATTTTAGGATTTTGCAACCCTCCCTGATACCATAACAGCTGCAGTTTGAATAAATTTGCATTTTATTTTTTACCTTGATATTATCATTTTTATTTTTCCAAACTTTAATGGTATATAGGTCTGTAAATTTAATGAAAGCAGGTCTATTGAAATAGTCTGTACTATTTCCCAACTTTTAAATTTGAGCATTGAAATAGAGTAGCTGCTAATCTATTCTTTAGGAAAGTTTGTTTTGAGATGCGAGTGTCATTGCTGCCTGATACTCAGTTATTTTGTATTCCAAACCAAACCTTATGTTTCAGATCTGCTAATCTAGCACTCGTCATATGTCAAGGCAGAGAAAACTGAGACTATATATTCGGTGTGTCTTTTGATTTAAGTATATTGGATGTGTGCTCAATATCTATTATAAAATTGACAGGACATCTATTATTAAATCAACATAATGTAAAACAATTATGATTTAAGTTTCGTGAGCTTGCAGTTTTATTTTCTGGGATTTTTAATGCTGAATAACCTTATCCTTGGAGTTGGACATGCAATCTTTTGCCTCAACAAAACTTTCTGAACATACAAGCCAAAATCTAGCGAATGCCCCAGGCTTCCTCGAGAACCCCTGCCGTTCAGGTAGAGCCCTGAACTGGCCATAGCAACCTACCAATTCTCCTAACTCACCTTTTCCACGCTCCCATTGCATGCCAGGCATCTTGGCCTGACTGGCCGATCATGACTCTCTCTTGGCCTTCTGCCAATTGGAGGTCACATACCTGCTATTCCAAGGATTATATTTGGTTTCCTTGAATGTGTCTCAGGGTGGAAGGAGTTGGGTTCAAACCATTTTGGAAAATTGTTTGCATCAACCCTTGCAGATGTGGCAGGCAGAAGAGCAAAACTCACTAATTGTGGAGATGAAGTGTTGTGCGATCAGATCTCCAATCTGAGGGTTTTTTTTTAAACCTGTCAACAAGGAATCATCTAAAGCCTGTTAGGCATATATACGCAGAAAATACATAGCAACCTTGTTTAAAGCTGTGCATGATATTTTAAGACATTTGATATGAATTCAGAAAGAAGAAGAACAATAAGAACCTTCCGTTATAACAAGACTGAGACCCAGATAAACTGGCTTTAGATCAGGGTATAGTTAGATAGTTGAAAAGAGTGGCTGTTCAAATTAATGAAGGGCAAAAAGGTGATATGTGAGTTGCAGAAAATTGGTATTAGTATTTGTACAAATTTAGTATTTGTACTCCTTGAAATTGGAGAGTACTAAGAAAGTAAAAAACATTTAGTGCACATTTTGGTCTGCAATGGCTGAAAACCAAGAGAAAGCATGTTTATTAGAAGTTTTTTGTACAGATAAGGCAAAGTGTGCCTGTCACTTAAGTGTTTCTTAAGGTTCAATAAATGGGAGTTATGAGAGATTTAACTGCAGTAGTACAGCATTATTCCTGAAGTGCTGGGTAGGAGTTGTGTGCCACTTTTTTGTAGACTGGATTTAGCTCCTTGTGTTGGTATAGTAATTCCAAATAATTACTTCCGCTCTATATCCAAACCATAGCTAAACACAACAAGGAACTAAATAGTTCCATGCTTGTTTTTACAGGTAATTTGTATAGCTAATTCAGTAGAATTTTCCCTAAACTTCATCCTGTGACAGATTCTGTTCTTTCATTTGTCCCAGCCATACAGATTTTGCTGTAGAGTATATTTGTTTTAAGCTTCACGTCTGTCTGATATATTTGTGTGCATGCACCAACTTCAGTGTTGTGTGTGATATATATACGTGGGCTACAATTTTACTATTACTGAGTATCTTCAAGTGGCTTGCTGTTTCTTTTATAAATTCTTTTTTCTTAAAAGAATTACAAAAATGATTTTATAAGTCCAGACCTATCTATCTGTTATGACATTCTGACAGCTATTATTGTTGTTAGTTATATTCTGTTATTATAAAAGCATCATTGTATGCATAATTACCATGTTGCATATTAATCTGTTTCATTGACTTGTTCTGTAGCTTTCAGGAGCTGATCATAATCATTACTTCTGGTAAGGCAATATGAGTAACTTTAAAATAGGTAATTTGGATGCAATCAGTAAAAAACAAACAATTCCTGCAGTCAATGTACTTTTGTATAACCTTCAGAAATGAAGAAAAAACTCTATTTTTCTTTGTCTGAATAACTAAAATGGGAACCTGAGCCACACAGTTCAGAGAAAAACAATCGCTGAGGTGAAATACAGATGCAAAGAGGTGGCATTTCAGAATGAACCCCTGTAAGTGGGGAGCTGCATTGGGGGACTCTCTGCTCAAAATGAACCTGAAGGTTCATTTAAACCTGAGCTGCAGGGGAGCAAACCCAAGGGAGAGTTAACAATGCTTAATGGGAGACTTGAAGCCACTTATAAATTGTTCTTTAAATAATATTTTTGTTTCTTGATGCTAGTTTAATTATAATTGAAGTACTCATAGCATAGTAATGATGGCAGAACATGGTTCAGTTGCAAATACTTTCTGGCAACACGCTGAAGGACATGAATGTTGGAACCTGGTAGTCCTTTACCTTTCCCTGTATCTCCATCACCTGTCACATGAGAGTTGTGGTGTTTTTCTTTGAAGGTATTTGAGCAAGAAGGGAACATTGAGATAAACTGGTGTGCTCAGGAGTACTTGTCAGTCACAATTTCAGACAACGCAAAGCCATTAATAAGAAAATGGACATGCCAAAAACAGATAGACATATCTTTCACACCCGAAAAATTGTCTCAATGAAGTTCAATTTTGTTTCATTTATAAAGCAACTACAGAGGAATCAGAGAAATGGGAAACAAATTTGAATCCCTGCATGCTTTTAAAAGAGAAAGCAAACGGACATGGGTACTGGGCAATTTTGTCCTGTTTCTGTCCTGTGAGCTTATTTTTGTGTTTCGTTGGGATCAGAATAGCTTCTCTTCCACTTGTGGGGGGTTCATGTCTCATAATGAAGGGAGAATATTTTTTACTTGGTGATATGTATAATAATAGTGAGCTTTTATTTTGGATGAATCTTATCAGTTCCTCAAATATGCAGTTATACTAAATTAAAACACAACAGATAATAATATGATGCATTAAGTAGCTGAGGTAATGGGAAAAATACCATTATAGCTTAAACTACTCTCTGTATTAATGTAAGGTCAACAGCAACATTTTATTGGCTTTTTAATAATGTGGACTCTTTGAAATCCTCTACAAGGCAAACCTAATATCTTACATTTTTCCAGAGTTGTAATTAAGGATAATGTAATTAAGGATTTCCTTGATTTCCATTTCAATTGACTTGAGCAATGGGTAGTTAGAGCTCTAAATTTTTGTTCTGCTCTGCACAGGCACTCAACACATACTCAGTTCCTCCATATTAGAGAAATAATGCTCCTCCTCTGAGTATTGGCTCTCTTCAGACCAGACTGGTGGTGTCATTGCCTTATGTCTGAAACGTCTCCCTTTGGAAGGCAGAGACCAGTATCTGCGTGTAGTCACTGGTTCGCATCTCCCCTGTGTGGCTCCCTGGGCCACCAGGCTTTACGCGTCCCAGTTTGTCCCTGGGCTTCTCCGTGAAATGCTCTTGTCTGGGGAATTCAGACACAGATATGTATTGGCATCCCATTCCTACAAAAAGGATAGATCTGGGCCATGCTTGCGGTAGAAACTTGGACTCGGCTTGCTTCAGTCCTCCAAGCAAATCTCCAGTTGCCTGGAGTTGCTTCTGAGTACATTTTCTGGGAAAAATATATATATGAATAAATCAAAGTCAAATCAGGGAAATGCAGCTTTTTAGTGGTAGGAGCTCATCTTAGTGCTCATCCTGTGCTAATTTAGGAATGACAAGATTTAAACTCTTCAACTCTGTAGTAACACTGGGAATTATTCCCAAATCCATCCTGAAATTTAAAAAATACATACAATATTATATAGAATTATATTAATGTTGGTATTTTAAAAGATTTTAAGCATGCTCTTTTGTCTGAACAAAATTAAGGTGCCCATTATTTTTGGAATGCATTTATTCTTTCACAGTCATTTTAGGAATTAGTGTAGTGCAGGTCTCAATGCATGAAAAGAATCAGTAGAAATATTAAATGCGTTATCATTACAAGAGGACTTTTGTCCCATAAATTTCATAAGTGGTCTGCAGACACAAGGTTTTACTGAGAGAAGCAATTAAATTTTTGAACTGTACACAGCTTAATAACAATCAAGACAGCTAATGGTGTGGTGAAATTGCATCAACAGTTCTGAAAATATTATTCCCAACTATTCCTAATTGTGTGCATGCAGATGCAGCAATGGATATGCATAGGAATTCTTGCTTTTCAAGCTACCCAGATATGTTATTTCAGTGGAAGCTGATACAAGTGCACAAGCAGTTACCATTAATTAATGGTAAGTGGATTGCTGCTGCTGTCTCTGGAAAGCTAGGCCTCCACTGCTGGTCTACAAAAGTTCAAGGCACAGTTTGTTCACTGAAGTAAATGTACTAGACAAAAACTACTCCTGTGATTAAATGGCTTTCTGTTTAGAATTTATTGCCTTAATGTATACCAGAAAACAAACCTTTCAAAAATATTTCATGGACAATTTTTATTTCTGGGGTAATATAGCAAAATTACAGAAACAACCTTTCAGTATCTCTCTCTTATCTTGGGTACAACTGCTTGGCTGAAAGCAAAATATTGAAAAGGAATCTAATTTCCTGAGTGAAAATTTCAGTGCAAGAAAGATCTGCAAAATGAAGAGCATGGCACTTTGTCTTGTTTTGAGGACCTAGACAGGTCTGTCTTTGTCATACTGCTGACAAAACTATATTAACCTGTGAATCAGATCAGTGGCTATGCAACACATATATAAGGAAATATAACCATAAAATTTATTTTCCATTTTTCACAGAAGAATCTAGATAGATGCCTGACAGGAATCTTATATAGATTCTGTATTTCCCTTGCACTGAATTATTTTGAAAGCTAACATGGCATTAGCAGAAGAGGCATAACAGAGTTAAAGGACTGTAGAAAAAAAAATCAAATCTGGTCAAATCTACATTTTCTGAGCTTCATGTAGGCACCTTTTTACAAGATGTAAATGTAAATTGTATTTGAAGGGATAGATAAGTGTGAAAATGCATGAATTATTCCTCCCAAAGCTTTCTGCTGTGTCCTTTGGGCTGGTCTCCATCCTCCGATGTTGCAATTCCTCTAATTCCCTCCTCTGCCTCAAGTTTCTACCCTCCTACCTTCTCCTTTGTTCACGTGTGAGTTTCACCAGTCCCTTAGCTGACCCAGTAGCCCAAACATCAGCTGGTTTCTGTCCAGTTCACATGATTTAGGCATAAGTCAAAAGGATGAGGTATTATAAAATCAGACATTTGTCCTTTTTAATTCCCGCTCTGTTTTGAGGGCTTTGATGTTTAGATTAATAATATGGGAAAGGTCCTGTGCTTAAATACCTGTCACATTTGGGCACTGAGAAAAGAGAAGGTCATAGCAATCAATCCTGTAGGAAACTTATTTTAATGGATGGGACAAAATGATTATGAAGGGTCATATATCAAGTATGACATGAAAAGGTTACCAGTTTGAACTCAGAAATTAGAAATATATCCTAAATTTGCTCTCTGAAGCCTGTGTGTGAGAGAAGTGAAGGTCTTCTGGATGGAATATTGTAAGTTACAGGACATTTGAAAGTTATGGAAGGTTTAAAGCAGTGTCCCCTATACCAGGAACTGAAGAGGAGTGTGTGTATATTCAGAAGGGCTGTGGTGATGGTCTACGTGTGCCTGTGACAATGAGAGAAAGCCAAGTACTAGTTGGCAATACATGTTTGTAATCTCTTTCTTCATCGCTCTTCATCATTTTCTTCATTGGTTTATCACTCTCCTTTCAGGAGATCGTGGTAAGGCAGGGGTAGATCTCTTCTCCAAAATAACTACCAACAGGACAAGAGGAAATGGTCTCAAGTTGTGCCAGTGGAGATTCAGGTTAGACTTTAGGAATGATTTCTGCATGGAAGTAGTGGTGAAGCACTGGAACAGGCTGCTCAGGGAAGTGGTAGAGTCACTGTCCTTGGCAGTGTTCAAGAAACATGTGGATGAGGCACTTAGGGACATGGTTTATTAGGCTTGGTGTTGAAAGTTTTATGGTTGGACTCGATGATCTTAGAGGTCTTTTCCACCATTATGATTCATGCTCAGCACGAAGGGCCAGGGACCTTCCCAGAGAGGTTGCAGCTTCTGGGGCTGGAGAGATAATCTGCTTCTGGGGAGGAGTCCACTATCCTGAGGCAGGACACAGGTAGTATATCAAAAAATGGTGCTTTCCCTGCTAGAAGCTTTCTCCTAGGCCAATGAGAACTGCTGCCTGTGAAATTTAGGGTACAGAAGCTAGCACTGCACCACAGATGTGTACAGGACGCTTGCCAAAAGCTTACCAAAAGGAGCCACTGCTCCTAAGTTTAAAGAAGGGTTCACTATTACTTATTCTAGATAGATCTTAGTTATTGACAGCAGAAAACTTGAGCAATTTGATAATCTAATATTTAGTGCTAAGAAAAGGCCTAGCATCGGTAATGTTCAAAGAGTGGGAGACTGACAAGTCTCCAGTCAAGCCCACGCAAACTTGCCTTAACAGAGTCCTCTTATCTCACTGTGATCACAAGGAGAGAATGTAACCCAAGAAGCAGTTTCAAATAGTGATAATAACTGGGGGATTTGCCATTAAATTCCCCAAGGAATGGAAGCTCCCTTCAGTCAGGACCGGGTCCAGGACTACTACCTGCATAATAGTTTGCAACAGGACCCAGCACGTGAGGCCTTAAGGAGTTAGCTACTGAGAAAGATAATTTAGTGATTTTCACCCCTTCTTTCAGGATCTAAGGAATGCGTGATTGAAGTTTGGGGTCCGTGTCTCCCAGGTAGGTGGTTGGTCATTTCTCTCTGCAAACAGCAAACCATGAGAGCCTCTGCAGATGTTCATCTTAGGGGCAGGAGGGATTTTTCTGGAGGTTCTCAGAGACAGGGCAGATGTGAGTGAGCATAACAAAAAGGACCAGCTCCTAGAAACTCTTCAGCAGAACTGATAGCTGGAGTGAATAGCAGGAGTGATAGCAGGAGTACACAGCTTTTGTGGAGGAGCAGATTTAGTCATTGCAACAAACAGAGTTAGAACAAATCTAAGATGATTTTCCAGAAAAATTGTGTGTCTTCTGAAATGTAGCAGAGGAATTGCTAAACTTGTGTGGGTTGAAAGGGCGTTGTGGGGTAAACAGGGAGGTGCATGAGATGTGTTAATTACCCTCACAAAAGAAAAAAAAAAAAAAAAAATCGATGGGCAGAATATAGGGATGAAGGGTGGAGCAGACAGCAGATTAGCTAATATCAAGGAGAGAATTGCCAAGTATCAGGAGCAGTGTTGAATGCCCAGCTGAGGTACAAGGGAATCGGCCAAACTCATTGTTGGTGTCAGGTTTTATGGCAAGGATCCTGCACAAATTTTGCAAGAATGATGAGGGAAAGATTGATGATTTGTGCTGTGTGCATTTAATCTGTCAGTGCTCTGCGATCAAATGAAAAAATTGGAGTCTAGCAAAACCACATCTTGTCCATCTTGCTTTGTGCAGCCAAATTGATGGGCCTTTCTCCATAGACAGGCTGTCCTACTGCTGAGGAAAATACACACACTTTAACTTCAAACTCTATCCTTCCTCTTCTGTCACGAAAAGGATTTCAAACATGGTCATTATAGCATCTAAGACGACACCTAACAATACGTCTGGCATTCGCTATTTTACTGCATCTCCTGTAATGTGTCAATCGGATAAAAGGTGAAATCAAATTGATATTCAGGCGGTATTTCAGTTCCTTTATTCTGAAAAGAGTTAATTTTTTTCATAATTTGTTGTTTATAGAAACTTTTCTTATAGGTTCTTTAGTTACTGACAGATAAATGGAAGATGGCTTACATTTCAAATGTCGAATTCGAAACACAAAGGGGAGCATTTAATGGATTGTGGTATTGCTTTCCATGAGTAAACAGCCAAGCTCTTCAATGAGAGTTTGCTTTTCTCTTTCCTACCTGAGTCATTTGTACCTCAGATTGGTAGTATAAGTGAGTGTCTTCTAGCATGCAGATATGCCCAGTGCAGAGCATGTTGATCATGTTGATGCAGAGTAAGAAAAGAGAAGAAAGAAAGAACTGATTTTTCCAAAATCTTACTGCAATCCCTCTAATCTTTCTTCAGGCAAATCTAGTACAGAAAGTTTTTAACTGAGATATAATCATATTCATATTCAAGCAAACAAGATCAAATAGTTATCAGATAGGAAAAATAAATTACATTTCACATTTTGAAAGCTTTGATACTCTAGTGGGGTTCTTATTTGAAAATATTTTCTGTCATCTTGTGAAGAACACAATTGTGATCAGTACAGAATGCTAATACTGAAAAATGAGCATTTTGCCTATGAAGGGTGTCACTTTTCCCAAAATGGGTTTAATTAACAGTTTAATCTAGTTATTCCTCTTCCCATCCACTGTGTCTATTCAAAACTTAACCTATTTTTACAACAGCTATATGCCTTGAGAAGTAATAGATGAACTTTGATATACAAAGTCTTTTGGACAATACAGGCAGAGTAAGCTCTGCTCATTAAATTAGAAAAATTAGTATAATTGCGATAAGGGTTATCTTCTGGATAGTCATGTAATGCACAGTTCTGAAATACTTTCCCTGAAATCCCCATTTGTGCAGTGTTATTCCTAGCTTGAAATAAAAGGCATTTAAGGACATTTGTCTAGTGCAGGCATATCTAGAAAATGGTGTTTGTTGGTGGGATGACTCACTTCGTCATTGTTTATAAGCACATATTGTGAGACATCAAACTTAAGGACTTCCTGAAGAACCTTTATCCTTTCTGAGAAAAAAGGGGGAACAAACACTTCAAATGCTGAGTGAACTCAACTTCCCCTGGAAGCTCCATATCAGGTTCAGAACAAGCTATTTGTGGAGGAAGTCCACAGAGCAGAGATTACTGTACATACATTTTGTGAGCTCCTAGCAATTCCCTCCTCTTGACATTTGCTGTGCAAGCAGGATTACTTGCATCTCATAAATAGAAATAAATATCATAAATCTCGTAAATATACCATTAATATTCTACTCGGCTAATAGCCATGCTCAGTGGCTGGGACTGCCATTGAGTCTAGCTTACTGGGCACAGCTAGTGTCCTGCCTCTCTCTGCAATCCCTAGGAATGGTCAGCTGGGGAAGTGTTGAACTTCCACAGCTCCTGCAACAGGCTGCACCTTGATCCTACCTCTGTTTTTTTTCCTTTTAATCTCTCAGTGCTTCATACATTTTCATGTTGATATTTATCTCTGAGTTCATGACTTGCTATTGCCAGCAAAATGATTTCATTTTTTGTCACTGTTTCTTTTGCTGTAAGTAAGAGCTTATTATGAATAGTTTCATGAGACTTGCTGGAAAGACCCTGTAAAACTGAGACTATTGAAAATGAAGTAGAAGCAACCCTGACATGCAGCATTACCCTAAAAAATTACCTGTATAATTATCCTTGGGAAATATGCATCTTAGCTAAGAATCATGGATGGGTTATCTCCTTGTGATTAAATTCACTGGCAATTCACTATACTATATAACAATACATTGTATTGTCTATGTGGCAGAAACATCCTTTAAAAGTGATTTAATCAATTATGGCTTTATTTTTATTGAAGTAATAAATAGATGTATGTTTCAATTTGGAGCATCCACTGGCTTGTAAACAAGGCATTTACAATAATAACATTTTTCTTTTTGTAATTTCTTTATATGATTTTTTTTTTTTTTTTTTTTTTTTTTTTTTTTTTTAGTGTTATGATAATAAATTAATTCAATAGTGATTAGCCCCTGTAATATTGTATGGTACTCACCAGCTCTAGCTTTGCATTTGCAAGGTCACAAGGCACATTACAGAGCAGAGAACAATACAGTGATCACACAGTTGTTAAGGTTAGTCACTACGTTATGCTATAGAGGAAGACTCTCCCAAGCCAGTTTCTAATATTTTGAGGGAGTGGGCTACACACAACACCTTTTTATTACCTTTAAGGTAGCACAGAGTTGATCCTGCTGCAGTGCTATAACTTCTAAGGATCAAGTGAGCTGTTTCTGCAGACAGGCAGACGTGCAAGTAAAGCTGTAATTCTAGTTTCTTCTCTTTCTTCCCTCTCTCACATTATGGAATAATTTTAACATCTGTGTTGCATTACTTCATGAAAGTGACTGTTCTCCTGACATCTTCCACTTCTTGTATGTCAACATACTAATTTGCTTCCAATTTGTTTTGCTTGCAGGAAATCATGAAGTTTCCCATGTTTGCTCTATTTTGAGGAGTTCTGTAACAGTTTCTTCCAGTAAGCTACTCCTTTCTCTCATCTATATCTGTCTTTCTCATGCGGAGCAAGATCATCATGGAGAAACCTGAATCGGCTCGTATAAGTGTCTGAGCTTCTATGCAAGACTTTAATACAAATATTCTACTATAATGATAAAACACTCTCTTGCTCTAATCTAATAACCCTACACCTTGAAGGGACTTGCGGATACCAAGAGAGACTGCAATAGTAATTTGCAGAAATTTCTCCAAACAACTGTTTTTGTTTATTCTAGAGCTTCTCTCAAACAATATGCTATGTATGTTATTGCATGGTTTATTTGTACCTAGAATTCACAGTTTGAAATCTAATTCACAGATTGTCCATAGCGTCTTCCAGTTGTTACAGTATGGTATAATGTAATTTGTTTTTCTTTAGGCATTTATTAGATTCCAAGAGATGAAGTGAGACTGCTTGTTTAAAAGAAAATGAGGATGTGTTGGATGACAAGTGATAAACTGGAGAACTGACGTGATGAAATTCAGAGAAGACAACTGCAGTGTGTGACGCTGAAAGAAGAAAAAATAAACTTCACAGATGTAGGATTGGGAATTGCTGGCTGGGCAGTGCTCCACCAGGAAAGCAGCTGGAGGATTTAGAGCAGCTCAAACACTGTGCAGCAATCAAGTCTTGGTGCTGGGGAGAACAACAGCTAATAGCCTGGAAAGAGGGAAGCCCTATTTCAGATGGTCTCCTCAGTCTGGAGGATTACATGTTAAGGAATGTATGGGCAAACAGAAGGCACCTGAAAAAATCAACGTAAGAAAAGCTGTCTTTTGAGAAAAAGCTGACTAAACTCCTAAGAAGGACTAGTTTTTTTTTCTGATTTATCAAAGCATATTTTGGAAGAAATGAATGACTAATTCTATCGAATGACTAATTGATGCTATCTGGGAGGAAAAAAACACTACAAGGAAATAGAGTATCAGAACAAACCATGCAGAGTTACTGAAACAGGTATTTACCAGCGGTGGCCTGGGTGTAATTCAGTGTTGCAGAGGGATGGAGCCAAAGTTGTCTTAAGATGCCTTTTGTCCCTTTTTAATGATTCTATTATTTAGGTCTTGCATTGTCTTCTGTGCTGCAAAGCAGGATTCATATAAGACAAGTCAAAAATGGAGGTCTGAGAGCGGATGCTAAAAAGGGGGCAGCACATGAACACCCCTGATTTACAACAACTTTCCTGATCACGAATTGTATCAGGAATTGGAATCCTGCCCTGTCTCCCCACACCCCTTTTTACCTGGGCAGCACCTGCGTCAGAGACCAGATACCGCTTTTTCCGTTGGGCTTAATAATTTTTTTCCCTTGTGGACACACTTAGCTGTGCTGTGGCTTGGGTGACAGTGTCAGGGTGAGCTGCAGAGAGCCGTGCTCAGCTCTGCATCCGTGCGAAGGGTGACAAGAGCAAGAACAAAGCAGTTGTGGCAGCAGCAGTGAAGTTGAATAAAATATGCTCGTGATTTGTGAGGAGCAAGCACCTAACAGCACAGGCCTAAGCCTGTATTTCTTCTTATTTTCCAAGAAGGCCAAAAGTCATTGCAGCTTGTGATACTGAATTGAAAAGTCAATAATAGAATCACGCTCTCATATGCAGAGGCTGCTCTTCTGAATACCAACACGGGCAGCGGAGCCACATTTCTTCGTGGAATCTCTGAAACAAGCTATAAATGATAAATGCAATGAGAAATCTTGGCTCACTTTCTGCCCGTTGAAAATAGCACTGTGCTATTTGCTGTGATCTTTAGCTCCAGTGCACCTAGGAACATCTATGTAATCATTAAATTTAAGATTAAACAAGAGGAAGCTTTTCAAAGTCAAATAGTTATTTCTCTGAAATTGTTTTCTCTTAGATCCACCTGATTCCTAGCATACATCTTTAAAACGAGAGCAAAAAAGTCCCTTTTTGTCCTGTTTGTACAGGGCATGATATTTCCAGGCTCTGTCTCAATAAAATAATTTAAATTATTCCTGCAACCGAGAACACTTCTGACCCCTCTCAAAGGTCTTTCATTCCACTTTAATCTGCAGAAATGTTTTCAAGTGACACTTTGATCTTGATCTCAGAAAAGCTGTAATCTCTGAAAAGGTAACATGACGCCTTTCACTTGAGAAAACTCCTAGGGAGTAAGGTTGCCTAAAAAAATGTGGCTTTCCTCTGCAAGAGAGAACTGGCTTACCTACTCTAACCTCGTATCTGCTGAGTGATTAACTCTTCTGGCATGACTTTCTCTTTCTCTTTGAGAAAACTTCCTGGCAAAAAAATCCTTAAGAAGGATCAGTTTTTCCAGTGAAAAATCTTTTCTTTTGCAAACTAGTGACCGTCTTCAGTTTCAAAGGTTTTATGTTTTAAATGATAATGCCAAGAAGGTGTTTCCTAGCTGAGAAATAATCAGTTGTCGGGAAGCAAATGTTGTAGTTGTTTCATTTATAGCAAATGCATTCTGAGGATCATGAGCTTATTTGTTTTTGTATGGTGGAAAAAAAATACGTTGATTTAGTCTTAGATTATTTTAACATTGCTTTAAAAAAAAGAACAAGCATGTGCTTTTGTTGCTGTGGGTGTTTTTTGTTTTGTTTTGTTTTATGGCTGCCAATGAGCTACTGAGTGCTTGGGGTACTTTAAAATGTTTTAACTTTCCTGGCTCATATCTCCCCAATGTTTTTTGGCTCCTAGGTTTCTTCTCCAGAATGTGAATAATTCATTGCAAAAGGAATGTAGAAAGAGATTAAGAACTGAAACTGCCGTTGAGCATTAGTCCTGCTGAGTCCCCACGTTACAGTGCTGGGGGGAGCAGCACCTTCTCCTCTGGATTTCTCCAAGGCTTTCAGGAAGATGCTGACTTTGATGTGTGCACTTGTCTGATGATAAAAATTTATTGCAACTGTAATCAAGACTTCTCAGTGCACTCATTGCAATGTAATATTTTTAGGCAGGTTGCTTAAGAAACTTTTGCCAAAGAAAAAGAAAAGCATGATTATATATCCCAATCACTACCTGATGGAGATATTTTGAATTAGATCAACATGCCCACTTCATGCAATATAAACATATGTAAATACAATTTCTTAATTCAGAGATGTTATGCAAATGACAGCTGTCATTACCATATTCAGAATGATCATATAGAGGAAAGTGATGATCTGAATATACCTAAATTATGATTATATGCAGATATTTATTCTTTGAACTCTGCAGATGAATTGAGTTACTGACAAGCTGAAGTTGTTAGGAAATAAGACAGTAGTTCAGATTTTCACTGAATATTTTTACTGTCTCTGTGTTATTTTACAGACTTCAGAAATTATATAGCATTTTGCAGAGAGGATGTCCATAATTGGACTCATAGTTATGTGAACCTGGGCCTGCTATATCCATAGTTAAAGTTGGCTTTGCAGTAACTGTAGAAGTGGTTATGATTACAAGATTCAGAAGGGCAGTCTAGGTGCTCAGGGACCACCTTGCTGAGTGAAACTCTTGTTTCTTGTTTGCAGGTTTGTGTTGCTAATTGAATCTTAGAACCAGACAAGCAAGAAAGGCTGCAGGAGCCAGCATGACAACTTAATGTGCATTTTGTACCAACAGAAACTAAATCAGGTAATTGTAGTGCGGAGAGAAGAAGTGAGGAACATGCTGCTTCCTATATTGAAAAGGGGTATCACTGAACTGGTCAAATACATCCTGAAGGGGTACGTTTGCAATGCAAAGCTCCAGCTGGAGATGTAGAGACTCTCCTCCTCCACCACAGGTTGGTGCTGAAGCTCCTTTATCACTGTCTGGCTGACATGATCCTGTTTTGGGGAAGAAAATATTGGAAGCTCCTGGATTTTAAAAGATATTATTAATTTCCTTTTAAATTAAGTTGCCCATGAGACTGCAGTATATAGTGATGTGACAAAACAATTCTACCTCTGTGATACAGGGAATTCAGTAAAGAAATAAACATTTAACTCACAATACATGGCCCCTTAAGCTCACTTTGAAAAGGTAGTGATGAAAATAACCACAAAATCAATTGCTGGTCTTAGAAGACATCCGGAAAGATGGCAGAGCCCTGGAAGTCAGTGCCAAACATCTTGGCTTCCAGAAAACCCCAGAGGAAGTTCCATGAGTGATTGCTGTATAGTGCTGTCAAAAAACTTCCTCAGTCTTTGACTGATTTACATCAGCAACATCAATTTTAATTTTGGTTTGCACTAGTTGTTTGATTATTTGCTAACAACAGTTGTTAGCAGGAATGCTTATTGATATCTGTAAAGATATGTTGATTTCAAACTAAATGCTAACTTTATAATAACTTCAATATTTTTTGTTAACCATAAGGTTGCATAAAATCATTATACGTTAACTAAAGCAAATATTTATTGGGATTTTCAAATTTCACAATTGAATTATGTTGAAAAACTAAGGAATTAAGTAGTCTCTTCATAGATTTTTTTTGTACTTTTTTAGCGGGCGGTGGCGGTGAGGGGAGTATTTGTCTGCCTCCATTTAGATGGATCAATTAAAATCACATGTTTTAAAATAATTGTAGTAATTTGAGTAAAACAGTCTTAAATATGATGGCTATACAAAGAAAAAGATAAGTCTATGCAAACATATTTTGCATATAAAATTATCAGTCATATTAAATAAAAATAAGATCTGTAGCTAATAGATGTTACTGACTGCTTGTGTTCTCCAAGCTCTTTTTGTTTTTTGTCTGTTTTCAATGATGAAGTGGGGCACTAGCTCTCCACTTTCCTAATTTCCTGGTGAGGTGCTTAAATGAAGAGTGCTCAGCGGCACGTACGCTGCTCTGAGGGTGTGCATATACAGGAAGGCAAAAACTTTCTGGCTGGAGAGGATGCTTGCTGATCACGCAGAGAAGGTATAAATTGCAGAGCATTTCATTGTCACACAACTTCGTCCCAACCACTGGTTCGAATGAACCTTCTTGTAATTTGCTGAAACATGTTCCACCCCTTCTTGCTTTCCTTAGTTTATATCAGGGCTATCTTTGGAGGATTACAGAGCCTTGCCAGGGCTGCTGAAGCAAGTTTCTGTGACGATACAGATTTTGGCTGTCGTACTGTGAAGCTCCATCCAGAACTTGCCTGATGAGGTGAGTGAAAGAGGCCGTTTTACTCCTAGCCTGTACGTGACAGGTGCTGGCATCACATCCTCCTCAGCATTCTGGAGCACCAGCCTGTCACTGCAGCTGTATCTTACATTTCTAGAGTAGGAAAGAAAGAGGTGCTGAAGCAAGAGACATCTCCTGCTATGTTTCCCCGAACTTGCCTGTGGGAGTCACTCCCTCGCAACCAAAGTCTCTATCTCTTTGCTGTAGGTTTGACTCAGGAAGGTTCTGGGCTTCGTGATGAAATGCCTAGAAGAAGCCCAGGCATCTTTTACTGAGACTTTGGGATGGAAAATATGTCCTCTGTACACCTCAGTCCTGGAAACTTTGTGAGATATGTCACCTATAGCACAATCTTAGCTATCCCACTTTCCCTTTGCCTGGTAAGACTGATAATGATTCCAGGAGCCTTTAACAGAGGAGAAGTCAAGGTGAAGATTTAGTCCTACCTTACGCACTAAGAAGTGGAGGAAAGATATGAACATGCTGGAACGAAAGGTCTCCTAAGCACGTATGCTGTTTCACGTGCAAGAGGACATTGTACCCTGAGCACCTTCGAAGACTTCAAAACACAGCTCTCAAAATCTTCTGTGTCTGTATCCTGGCACCAAGTCAAATTCTACACTTTTCAAATTCTCAGTTATAGTTCAGAAATCTGATTTACTTCAAGGCTTGAACAGTAAATTCTGCATTTCCTGAACAGTTCACCTTGATCTGTGGAATTTTGTTGTGGTCAATATAACTGCGGTGTGATATTCCTATCGTCATACCATACTTCCTGACTCCTCAACAGCTAGCCTTGTATTCTTCTTTGATGGAGAATAGCAACTTGAAAATAAGGTAAAGTAAATATTTAATACATATTCCTCTTTTTTTTTTTAACCTGAAATATTGCTTTCCTGTTGAATATTTCTTTCTACATTGCTTTTTTTCAAAATTCTGCATCTACAATAGAGTAGTTATGTTCTTGTAATTTGTGAAAAAAGTCACTGTATTTCAGAGATCTTCTGTATTAGTCCATAGCACAGCATATTAGAAGTGTAGTATATTATTATTTTTTATAAGTCCAGTTAACTAATCCACTCCTTGCCATCACCAACATCAGTATCATATTAATTTTCTCTGCACGCTTGAGATACATCTTTCAGCCCCTAAGCCTTAACAGGGAGAAGGAAAAGCTTCCATGTAGAAGGTTTCCTTATGTACAGAGCTCATCATGAGAAGTCAAGTGAATCCACAGAGATTTTCTAGAACAGAACTCTGTATGTGGATTTGGTTTATGAGAAACTCATATACTCACACAAATATTATAGCTTTTATATGCATAAATATAAACAAATAAAATATACTCAATAGCTTTTGTAGAGTTACTCTTCTCCTTGTAGATTAAAAAAAAAAAAAAAGTTACACTTTCTATTTGTTTCTCTTTGTGGAAATAATGCCCTTTAAATTTTGTTTATATTTTGGAATGATAGGATTTATTACATTCTTTCTACACTGTAATATATTGACTATTAATTAGTCCTAAACAAATTCAATAATTTGTGCGATGTTATATGGTTTTAATTGTATGAATTCTTACTGACATGCAGTGAACAAAAATAAAGCATTTTCAAAACTCATTACCAGAATCTCACCCCATCTCTCTCTTTCAGGATGGACAGGTTAGAGCTGGCTCAGCTATGTCTATTCATAATATATAAATGGATTTACTGACATCTTGATATTTAGTAATGGCTATTTTAATATTAGAGAGTGCAGACTCATTTCGTGCCCAGTTCAGCATTCTTCTTTTCTGGGAATGGTTTGACTTCTGCTTGTTTTTTATTATTTGAAAATCTTTATCTCCTCAAGCGTGTCTCTTATTCCAAGGGTCAATCTATGGACTATTTGATACCTTAAGCAGTTTTGTTAAAAAGGTTTTACGTAAAAAACACTTCAATAGAAAATAAAGCCTTGCCATAGCTTATAAATGTTGTGGTTTCCCTATTGTGGCTTGTCACTAGTGACTGTCAGGTTAACATCAGTTATACAGTGTATGATTTAAAGCTGATCATTTTAGATTATAGCTGATGTTGCAATTCTGAAATGTTTCTTTCCTCTCAAATTATAAACCAAAGATGGCTTGCCCTCTTTCATAGCAAAATCTATGGAAGGGACTTCAGGAGAGGAAAACAGTGAACAATATGGATTATGTTCTGGAACTCATCTTAGATTTCTTGTATTTCCAGGAGAACAACAGGTTGAGTTTCATCTTGCCTTATTTTAGATCTGTACAGAATTAACATTTACATCTAGGCTAATGGTTTAGGCTTCCCTTGTAGTCAACTCTAAGGCCCAGTTCATCCCACTAAAAGGTGGATGCCTGGACAGGACAGACCTCTTGTATCCTGGAGGGACCTTTTCTCCCTGTTGGCTAGGAAAGGAGCCTAGACAGCTGCAAATCCTTGAAACCTGGGGAGGTAAATCCCACTTTGGGAGATAACAGTTTTCATGTTGAGTTTTCTTCACTGTAAAATTGCTGGGCACAGATAATAGCCTTTCTAGCAGCAAGACTCCTTTGAAGTTATACTTCATGACAATTCTTATTTCCATAGGTGAGAGGTTTCATTAGAAAGGGGTAATGGCCAGGGAAGTGGATTCGGTGGAACATACAAATGCAGTCCAGATCTGATTTATCTTCTCTTTGTGAATTCTGCTGGGCCATTACATTCCCCGTTGTACTCCATGAACCTGAAATGTCAGCAAGACTTTCCAATTCCCTTCCTCATGTCAGATGCAGAAAAAAATCAACAAAGCAAAGGTAATGTGAGATAAATGAAAACACAGTACAGGTAAGGGGAATTTGAGTTGCAGGAAATTTCAGCATTGCATTTTTGCAGCTGGAAGGAACTTGAGGAACTTGGCAAATCACAAAATTCCTCCTACCTTCTTGCTAATAATCATATCAAAATGTTTTGGCAAAATATAGGTTTCACCCTTAAAGAAACTGTTTTCTGAAAACACTGCATTTCATTTGCAAAATCATTACAACTGAAAATTTTTGACCAGCTGTAGGGTGCAGTGCTTATTAGAGAACTTTGGAATTAATTGCTATCATAACTCTAGTGTAAGCTAAATATTATTTTACTTCATTATAATGTGACTCTCTGATTAAGTGCTATTTAAATTTTGTCTATTTAAACAAAATTTTATTTTGGAAGCTCTATTTAAAATTAACAACATTATTGCCAGTTAAAGCAGCAGTATACAAAAACCCTTGTACACTTGTCTTGTAGCTTTTAACATCCTGTCAGGACCATTTGGACATGCAAAAGTTTTCTTTCACCACCAGATTCAACCACCAAAATTTCAGAGAGTCATTTTAATTGCCTGGTTTCCTACTTTTAGAAGAATTAGGTGAGATCTGCCCGAAATCCAGTATGACTTTGGAAGCTGACTCGCCAGATGCTTGAATTGCAACAAGAAAAATTTGAAGACGAAGACCATAATATTTTAGAAGATCATGTCTGTTGTCCTTGATACTGGTAAGGTAACACAGTTGTGCACATATAAGTAACAAAAAATGCGGCCAACTTTAACTGTTCTTTGGCCAGGAATGAGGCATTATGAACAGGTGCTACAGCTGTACCAAGAAATAATCTATTGCATTAATATGTCACGTTGGGGGAGAGAATTTGTAAATCTGAAGCTTCTGCTGAATAAACTGTGGCTGGTGCTTTCATAGTCTCAAATGCTTCATTGTGGGGAAAAACAAACTGAACTCGTATCTTGAGTGATATTGTGGGTAGTCTTGGAAACACATGGACACTCGTTATACCTAGGCAGAGCAGACGTATTCAAACCATGTGCTGTTCTTTTCACAAGTTAACTTGGAGGGGTATTTCTGATCTGGCATTGCCAATGAGATTTATACATTATGGTAAATCAGTAAGGGTTAATCTAAAATATTTTTTTTCATATCACTATTGCATTGTGCAAAGATGTATGTTAATGTAACAGCCACTGAAGTTGGCCTTCAGTAAGGCAGTGTTTCACTTAACTGATTCAGAATGATCAAGGTCCAGGTGTAAAGATACTCAGTCTGAAGCATATTAGAGGTCATTAAAGACACGTCAAATGGTCATAAAAGCCTCAAACACTCAATTAGTTGTTGTTCCTTTAAAGTGCACTGGTGGTAAAGTTTGTAGAGATGAAACTCCTTTAAGATGATTAGGGCAGTTTACACAGAGTTCTCCATTTGCCATTCAGTTTTTCATGCTTAGATTACCTTTACAGATGAGACACTAAAATAGATATATGTATATTTGCATGTAGATACAGATTAAGTTTAGGAGCTTAAAGTCTGGTTAAAAAAAAAAAAAAAAGAGTTGGAAATCTTCACCCTTCATGAATATATTCTCAAAATCCAGAATCCAGGCAGAATTCAGATGTGCTAAATCAAGCCAAGAAGTGTAGAAAAACAGGAAGTTTAATGGTAGCTGTAGTATATTTCCTCTGTAGCTATTTTGCCATCGGTTGGTCTATCTCAGAAGGGAAGGTCATGTGGGAATGCAGGAGGTCGGCAGTGCAAAAGGAGAGCCTGTTTTGCATAGTTTATATGGGATTCAGAGGGCTTTTTATTCTAGTGCAGGTTGCCAGTTTTAATGAAGTTTCTAATGTAATAATGATTAAATCAATAAATTTAAATATGAAAATCATATTTGACTTTAACTGTAGAACTTGGAAAGTTATTAATATGGAAAAAGTCAAATTATAATATGAGCTAAGGGTACTTTAGAATTGCATATGCTGATAACTAGTTTTATTCTTCACCACCATGTTCCAATGACATGTTATTTTCCGCTATTCTCTCCTTTCCCTTAAACCCTAAGATATTCTGCTGGTTGCCACCCATCAAAAGAGCACCTGGAGATCAGAGACTATTGCTAAACATTTTTCAGTCAAGAGAAAGACAGTCTGAGTAGTCTCTAACCTTTGTAAATCATATTTATCCTTTGCGTTGCTCTAACACTCTGTAATATCTTTGTAGTCTCAGAGCTTTTACACTTTCATTTTCTTGCAATTCTGCATATTTACAAACAGTTCAGGTATTATAGTATTTTATGGCAATTTGTAATTAAAAAAAAAGAAAGATACCTAAGATGTTAATTATATATCCTATGTAAGGAAAAAAATGATTTAAGATACTAATTTCTTTAGAAAGGTTTCTACTCTTCCTTTTTTCATTTTCAAAACAAAATTGTATTAATTTATTTTTGTATGGCTGACTCACCAAAGCAGCAACACTTCTGTGTGCATGTTTTAAATACTCAGCAGTCTGTTTTCCGTAATTTGTCAAAAAGTAAAGATCTGAAAAGAAAACCTGAGGGAGATTTGCCATAACACCAATGGATTTTGTTTTAAATAATTGCTACTTTCCTATGATTCATACTTGAGAAAAATGGCCAGAGGAACAGAGCTTTAATTTTTTTTTCTTTGAGAAATTAATTTTAAAAAAAGTGTTTTTTGCTAATGCATAAATCAATATTATTGGTAGCAGAGGAGTTAAATGCCAGCCATAAGCTGGATATAAGAAGATTGCTTCTTGCCTGAGTGTTGAGCATGTGACTGCGCTGGAGCCTGCACAGCCTGTGAGGCCTGGGCAGGTTACCTGAAGCTGGCACCCAGTCACCCATTAAGCAGTTTAACTTGCATTTTCTTTAAAAGGTGCATGCAAAATGTGTGCAGTGGCTTGAGAGGCTTTTTGAAGGGCTACAGTGTTCCTAAAGTTTGAGAACCACAGCAATAAGGGAAAAAAATCATGCTCCCTAATTGCTTTTAAGTCGATTAGTGTTTCTCCACGTTAAGCTATCTTCCTTAAGTATGTTATTTTGAATTTGTTTCTGCATTGTTCCCAAAATAACGCTTCAGTTTCTGGACAAACAAATGTATTTTCAGTGAGGGTTCTTCTAATGTATTTCCTCTCATGCGATTCAAATGCGTGAGGGAAATTCTTTCCAATTTAAAGATTGCTGGTGATGTTATCTAGTGATTTTCCTGTTCAGGGTATCTCTCATATTTCCATGTTAAATTAAAAAATGCTTTTTTAAAAAAGCAAAACTAGCCCTATAGAGCCTGTAGAGTATCTGTTCTTACTTTTGTAAGATTTTTTTTTGCATTTCAATCACCAATTTAATGCCAACATATGCATTGTAAATAGTTAAATTTTAAAACAACGAGGGGGAAAATAATCATGTAAGTGAGAGCACAGTTCTGTTTTCAGCTGTTCTGTTCCCTGTGAGACCCCCAAACTGGAAAGCATTAAGCCTGTTGAGGTATAGTTCATGTCAGTAAGTCTTTCCATAGTTGTGAATGCACTTGTTTCCTTTAATGGACTCTTCCCATTCTGCTGCTACCCAAGAGTACTGCAGATAACTGGTCTATGATGCCTATTATAGATGGATTCACTGCACAGGTCACAGATCATCTCTTGTCTTAGAGAACTAGAATATATATTGTACTGCAAACTGCATCACCTGTAGGTATTAAGCATTAAATCTGAATAAATGTTAATCTTTGCAGATGTAGACATCAGATATAAATGGCTGTGATAATAAGGTTAGCATAGTATAAAATTATATCATCTCAGTTCTTACTACTTCAGATACCAACTGTTCAATACAGTCCTGAATTCCATCTTTATTCTTTGCTATACTTACCTAATTAATTATTTTTCAACATAAATGCTTTAGATTAGACACTACCTGCAGTACTGTGACAGCGCAATAAAGCATAATGGGATGTCTGCCATACCGGGAGAAAAAAAACACAGCTGTAACATAAAATGCTGTTAAGTCAGCAGAAGTAACAGAAGCTGATTTCCCTGTGTTGGTTACTGCTATCCCATTGGTGGGGTAGGGCTAATTTTGCACATTACTGTAAAATGGGCAAGTGCTCTGCCTAAAGTGCTGCACTGCCTCAGTAGCTGACACGTGGCTAGACGCAAACTGGAAACCCCTCTTCTAAGAGAAAGCTTTAACCTCTGTAGCTGTCTGCTCTGCTCTGGTGCAAATCCCTTGTTCTCAGGGTGAGACCTGCCACCGCGTTTTCTCACGCTGTGCCTGCTGCAGATCGGAATGGCTTGACTCTATACAGAATTTAGCAGAAGCCCTATCAAGCAGGCAAAGTTCCTCATTTTACCAACAGAGAAAGCCATGTCAGCACATGACTTCCAGGCCCACTGCTAGCATCTTTTTTTAAAGTTACCCTGGTCCCTGTGCTTATTTTCTAAAACTTACTTGTTTTCATTCATTACTGTGTTTCCTCTTTTCTTCCCTTCCTGTCTGAAATGAGTCCACCCACTGTAGCCGTCATCCCAGAAAATAAAACAATGGCTCTTTTGCAGCCAGTGTCCTTGGGGCAGTTTGTGATGTGCTTCAGATGGTGACGACCCCCGAGGCCCTTTCTCCAAAAACTAGTTTGTCAGACTACTCTTGCTGAGCAAGGCCTGAGGACTGGTCCTGCTTGTCAAGTCTCTGACCCAGCCGTCGTTTTGCTCATCCTATGTTTGTTGCAAGCTGATGATACTTCATAGAGTAAGCAGTGCAGTGAAATCACCATCACCCATCAACACTACACTGGAATGAGGGAAGCTAAGTGCCTCCTATGTGGAAGTTTTCATGCCTGCTTCTGTCTCCTTTATGCTGCTGTTTTGTAGTTAGGTCAATCATCACTAAGTTAAAATCAGTTTAAAAATGCTGAAATATTGTCAAACCCAAGGAGAGTTTCTAATATGTTGACTTTGGTCCCAGATGAGTAGTCTCAGGAGGTCTTTCAGGTAATGATGAGAAGAAGTCTGAGCAAAGCTGGCAGGAAATCAATTTTAAAGTAAGCAGCAGAGGAGCAAAAGAAATCCCAGAGAAACTGTGAAATGGCTAAAAGGTAAATAAATGTGAAATGAGCTGGAAAGCAAATGGTGTAATGGTAAGGAAAAATACAAGACAAGTGGGTCAGGAAAATACTTTCTAGTCTTTTTTAAATAAAATATTCGCTGCGGCAAAATTAATGCAGGGAGCTAAGAATTTTTTATCATCAAGATGCTTTTTCATCATTTTCATTACTGTATTTATTTTTCCTGAATAAATTCTTCATCTCTTTTTTTTTTTTTTTTGTTGTTGTTTCTTTCTTTCTTGTTCCTTGTCTCATTCTGTTTCCTTTGGGTCAAGCTTTGATAGGCACTAAACATAAGAAACTTCCATTGGTTTTGTTGGATTTGTCTGGTACTCAGAAAGCAGCTGAGGTTCAGTGGCTCCCTATGAAACACTATCCTTGAGTTCAGTAGGGAGCTGGATCATACCCAAGGCTCGGCAGCTTTCCGAGCGTATGATCCATTGCTTTAATAAGGTGGCACAGCTGCGCTAACGTTCAGGACAAGAGACCTGCCGATTTCCATGTCTTGCTCACGTGGTATCAGCAATATTTTTTATATCTCTTTATGCATCTTTCCTTCACCTGGTGCTTTGGGCCTTGCTTGAGCATAGATTAGTAGACACAACCAGGTAAGAGTGTCCTAAGCATTCACTAAAAGATGAAGTTTCATAACAGTTGAGACTGACAATGCACAGTCTATATAGGTATGGGCTAGTGAGCTTGAGATATGGTATGAGACGACAGTCCTCTGAAAAGGGACTAAGGGGGATGAACGTATTGAATATAGGTGACTTACTTGCCTCAGACAGAGATGGAAGAGGAGCATCTATCAGGATGTATGCGTATAAGAGGGAAATCAGAACCTACATTAGTTTTATATTGGCCAAAGTGTTATGAATTTTTGTAGCAGATCTTCTCATGGACATTCATCTGTTAACACCGTGTTGAAACAAATGTGTTGACACCTTGTCTTGCAGACAACAAACCCAGCCAAGCCTTTGCCATCAAGCTGAGCCTGTGGTTGTGCTTTATGAGAGGAGGTAAGTGCTGGAGTTGCTGGCAGGAGATATGCCAGCTCCGAGGCCTTTGGGATCACAGTGCTCCCACGATACCCGTGCTGTTAGAGGAAGAGTAGTAACAACGGCAACAGGTAGAGCTCTAAATTATATATAAAATATATCAGGGTTTTCTGGGGCGAACAAGCCAGAAAAATGTTGCTGAAAATACCTGATACCTTGCAAATTTGTTTCCAGTTCATTCTTTTTGCAGGTGATTCTCCTGTTTTCCCTCAAGAGAATGAGGAATAATCAAAGAAAACTTTAAATGCCTGCATTCTTTCGTAACATTATATTGTATAAATATCTCTGCCTGAGTAACTAATGTCCTACTTTTGCTATGTGGATGACTAGTAAATTCAGTCCTGGTTCCTTTTCACATATCTGCAATAATAGAAAGTAATAGCCCAGTCCCTTGATCTTGGCAACCAGTGCAGTTAACTGTTCCCTGAAAGTCAAACTTACCCACTGCTCTGACCAGCTGGCAGGAGGATCATCCTGTGGCAGTGAAGGAAATCCACACAGGAAAGAAGTGAAACAACTGGAGAAGAAGCCAGAAGCTCAGAAAGCCATAGAGGGTCAGGAGGAAAACTCATGAAATGGTGAAAATGGTAAGTTTATAGTACAACCTGTATGTGTGTATACGTGTGTGTGTGCATACACAACATTACTAATTGCTGTATTCCTAAAGTATGCTGTATTCCTCTGCATAAATTCTTGATATATTCTGCACTTTCATAGTGTTCACAGGTCCTGAAAGAAAGTCAGTAAGACAGAAGTTAATTCTGGCATGGCCTGCCTGGGAAACACAGTGGTTCAGGCTCAGTGCTGCAGTCTGGCCACGTGGTCTCTAAGTAGGGCCAGTTGCAGGGTTCTGCTCAAATCGGGGTGAAAATAGTAGATCTGACACATGGAAGACGGAAAGCAATAGGAGGATTCAGTGCAGTTTTCCACTGAAAGTCCTCTTGACAGACCAATTTTGCCAATGTTTCCAATTCTTCCATTTGCTATCTATATTCATTTAAATGTCTGAATATCTTTAGCTTATTCATTTCCCAGTAGGATCTAGCCATTCCCATAAAGTGATTCCTGTCCCAGTTTCTGCCAAGTCTCACATCATTTTCTTTTGCAAAAAGAAAATTGAGATTTAACTGGAAAAATATATTGCAGGGTATTGCTAGTTAGAAAATGAAGTTTGGCAGAATGAGAAAAAGTCATAAGCTTATTAGTTTAGTGGGTGCTGTTGGAAATATACTTAGAGAAAGAAAATCAAATGAGACAACTTTGTCTCATTTTTACTTTGAATTAAAAACACTATAGCAACCTGTATGCAAAACTTCCAATTAAAATACACTAATCCGTATATCAAGGAACTTGGAAGGCTTAAATGTTTCTGTATGCAGCAAGTGACTTTTAATACTGCATATCTGATTTGCTCAGGGAAAAATAATAGAAATAACCCTGGATATTTGTTATGTATTGAAGCATTGAAAACAAATTACATACGAGACTTTTGTATGGTTTCAAATAAGTAAAAATCTAGCATCAAAGGCATGAAATAGTTTTTCTAATATGTATATGAAATTGTCACTTTGAAAATAGAATAACTGCACAAAACTCTTTTAGAATAGCAAAATAAAATTATGTTGGAAATGAGAAGAATATGTTTGTAGCATAATAATTTGTAAAGTTTTACCCTAACGTACAAATAAAGGTAGTTAAAAAGTAATCTTCATATATAATAACATTTAGTACATTCAAAGAATCTCAACACTTCCATGAGCATAGGTTTATTAACTCCATTTTAATTATCACCCTAAATTGGTATGTTAGGTAGTTGAGGCTGAGAGAAACCATGGCCGATGCTGTGCTGCATGCCTTAGCACAGCATCAAGTATCTTAACGCTGTGTTAAATACCCAGCTCTGTCTTGTCTGAGTTAAGGATGGCATAAGACATTGTCTGTACTTTAAAAGTTGTATTCAGTGGAGAAATTTACTAATGTGATTAGTTTTCTTACCTTTTCCATGTAAGAGCACCTCCTGTTTATCACAGTACAAAAGAGAATTTGATCTTATGCCTAAGGTCAAATATGAAGCCCATGAGATCTAGGGAACAAGCCCTCAGCAGGAGTTTCTAATTCTCCGTTGAGCATACCCAGTTCCACCAAAACTGATACTGAACAGCATTAAAAGCCTGAAACGGCATTGAAAGTCTGAGCCACGTTGTAAATACCAAGTGACAAGTCTGGGCAGTCTGTAATAGTAAAATCTACATGAAATCTACTTCAGTCCTAAAATTAGTAAATCTTCAGTGATATCTAACATGAGGACTCTAGGCACCAAAAATAATGGCATCACAAATTTGTGTTAGTGGAGGATTCAGGAATAACTACTCTCTTCATGTTTACAAAAAGGAGATGAAGGCTTTTAGTCAAAAGGAAAATAGTTAATTGAAAATCAGTCGTGACTTCTGTATTGGTAAAGATTAACTTCCTTGCAAAATAGGACTAGTGTCAAGCTGACACTTCAGGCACCCTTGTACCCGTTCCACCACTGCTCAGTATTATTCAGGACATACCGTATGACAAAGAAGGGTAAATCATATTTTAGGGCAGGAAGAGATATTTCAGGCAAATTCTTTTACCTCCTCCATTTAGCTAGTGTTCTGCTTCATACTCTGAGACATCAGTTACAGTCTATGCATTAATCAACCAAACAGAAGAAGCTCTGGGTACAGGCAGAGCACTGCTTACTAAAGATATATGCACATTTATTACCTTCCTGGCCTACGATACAGGTAGATATTCCAATGCATTCATTCTGTTTATATGAGTCCTTGTTATTTTCATTGTATCTGTGCTGTTTTAGTTGTTTTTGAGAACTGATATTTTGCTTTAATCCATTCCAGATGAATGAAAGGTATAAACCTCAGTGTCAGAAAGCAAGGAAAGAAGCAGGCTGTGGCAGCACCCTCAACGGCGCCACAGCGTTCAGCTCCAAGCAGGCAAGGCATAAATCTATCTTGCGTGGTAGAGTCCAGGACAATATATTAAAAAAAAAAAAAAAAAAAAAAAAAAAGCCCTCAACGGAGCTATAATTTTCCACGGGTGGTAGTGGAGTAGCATGTCCTTGCTGGCACAGGGACCTTTGCGGTGCTTCTGAGAGATGAGGGGCATGTTCTGGTGGCCAGGCAGCACCTCCTGTGCCTGTGGTTGGTGGTACTGGGCAGGTGGAGGCTCCTCCGGCAGCGTCCCGGAGGTGAGGCCCGAAGGGAAACCCCTCGTGATCAGCACCCAGCTGGACTGGTGAGGCTTCAAAAATGCTAAACTAAGAAAATGCTGGTGGTGGGAACAGAGCTTAACAATAGCCACCCTGATCATTATGTCCTGCAGGCACAGCATGGCTTAGATATGGACTCAACTTCCCTTGACCTCTGCCACCAAGTGCTGAAATATCCTTTCTTGGCCAAGGACTGCTGTTTCCAAGCCAAATCCCTGTGTCACTTTCAAAAAGGACCCAAGGAGGAGTTGGAGCAAAGGATGGGGAGAGAGAGCCCCCCTCCTGGCCGCTCTCGGCTCTGCCCAGAACGCTCTGCCCTCTCCCACCTCGCGTCCAAGCCAGGCTCCAGCCTTGGGCACCTCTGCTCCCCTTCCCACAGCGTCAAGGCAGCAGCATAAAGGTGCTGGGCAGAATGAAGCTGCTTAGGGTCCGTTTGAGGTTAAGGGGGCAGCTTCTGAGGGTAGAGAGTCTTGTGCTCAGGAGGGATTGCAAGTCCTTCTCTGAGCCCCCCAGAAGCTTCCTTAGACCTGCCAGCCACCCCCAGTCTCCCAACCAGGTCCTTGCAGCCCCCCAAGCTCCCCCAAATTCTCCAAACTCCTGTTTTTGCAGAACCTGTTCTGCTGCCTTTTAAAAAATGCATTTTGCCTGCAGTCCTGAAAATTATAGAGATACTATCATCAACCCATGGTGTATGGAAGCTTGAAGGGGATGTTTGAAAAAAATAGAATAGATATAATACAGTGGAAGGGCAAAAATATATTATCTCTGTTCTAAATAACTAAGGACCCAGATTTAAAAGGATTCATTTAGGTTTAGCAGGGTGTGCTTTTAAACATTTGTTGTACCTCTAAAGTGAAATTATGAAAGTGAGCATGCTGTTCTCTAATACAGTACATTGGAAACACTTGCACCAAATTACATTATCTGTACTGTCATGTAACATGGGAATATTTATTCCTTATTTATTTAACTGTAAAGGAAAGAAGGATTAGATGTACAGTTAACTGCAGTGGCTGGAAATAGTAGAGATATTGTGAATGTGCCATAAAGTTGTGTCTTTCAAAAAATGGATAGGCAGAAAAACTTTCCTTATTACTTTGTTTTTTCCAGGTAGATTACCTGAGTGCCTTCTTTTTCAGTAAAGCAAAATGATTTTTTTAAGTGGTATGTACTAGAAAGCCTTACTGTATGACAGGATGCTCTTCATTTTCCTCAATATTTTCTCTTCTGTGAGATCAAAACTACAACACTGTTATTAGACCAGACTATAAACTGCATTTGAAGAGAGGATGAAATGGCTAGTGTATTGAGAAGAACATACAGGAGCTATATCCATTTCTGAATTCAGCCATTTCTGAATTAAGTGCGACTTTTGGAAAGATATAATATTTTTATTAGTGCTGGAAACTCCTAATAAACATGGGGCTATCACCAAATAAATTTGGAGATTAAATGAAAATAATGGAGAAAGAATGAAAGGAAGTGAAGAAATGTTGTCCAAGTTTCTGGAAAATGCAGATTTTATCATCAAATTATTTTCTTGGAGCTTCTTAGTCATCTCAGCTGATGTTTCTCTGTCTCCCATAGATGTGAATGAGGCACTTGCAACATTTCAGATCCAGTCCAACCTCAGACTTTGGCCGTACATTATTCGTTTTGCAACCAAAGGGCAAGCAATGTTTTATGTATGGAAGGGAGAACCAGCCCTGCATTATTTAACACACAAGGACTTCATTCATGCCATTAGATCTCTGCTGCTAGTGAGTAAAGGTATATCTGTATCTGGGGCTTTGCATTTTGTACTTCCTTCCCTCATAGTTACAGTTCAGGAAATAATTGACATCTCCATGAAAACAGAAGGAGCTTCGTTGGTCTCTCATCCCATCAGAAGGATACACTTCCCTGCCCTACCAGGGCCCTGCAAATGCTTCAGTTTCTATAGTGAGGAGGCTGCAAAGATTTTTGAATAGGTAGGGAGTGAGCAGAGTGAAACGTGGTTGTTAAGTTACCTGTCAGAGATTAGGATAGAGATCACAGGAGCTGGCAAGGGGCTGCGGAAAGCAAGTTGTTCTCTTTCTGGACAAGGGTTAGCAAAAGAGATATTAATAGTAGGGACAGTTCTGGATGTGCTCAGCAAACGAATAATGATTAAATGTTGGAGCTTAGGAAAAGGTCGAATTTAAGGGCAAGAAGTTCTGTTTGTGTGGTGAGCCTGAGAGCTCCAGTTTGCTCCAGCTATGTGCCAGCCCCATGTTGGAATGAAGCCTGCATACCCACAGCTCCTCTCTGCCCGCATTCCCATGGGAAGGAAACGCAGGGCTAAAGGAAGCCACAGCATTTCCAAAAGGTCTCAGCTTTGAAAAATGGAGAGACCAGAACTGCAAGGCACCTCCTTAGGTGGAGAAGCCAGAGAGGATGGCAGAGGGTTGGGCACTGCTCAGGTAGAGTAGGACAAGAGCCTAGCAAAGGTAAATCTTTAAGCTGGTGGTGGCACCAGTTAAAAGTTATGCAAAAATTTCTGCAAACTCAATCTGAAGATTTTTATTTTGATGTTTAATTTCAAACACCTATCTCACCCCACCGCCATTCCCTGCCTCCTCCTATTCCCTGCAGAATCAAGTGGTGTTGGGCTGGTTTTCAGCACGTGGTGACAAGCTGATTTGTACATGGTTCTTTAGGGGGAACTTCTGCCAATTGGCAGAGTAGCTGCAAGGCTGCTTAACTGCAGCTGGGCAGAGGGCAGGAAAGCAGAGAAGAAAGCTGGACTAGAACTGGTTTAAAATTGTGTTTGCATTGTCATTTTCCTAACATTCTGATGCAAATATATACATCGTCTTAAATTTACTTAAAACCAAATTGAATCGGAAGGCTTAGAAAGTTTATTTGTGCTTGCTCTGAGTTTGTAATGAAAATAAAAGCCAGCTTGCAGCAGTTTTGTTCTTTGTGACAGTTTTGCAGACTCTGCTCTTTATTTTCAGACTAGCTTTGTATGAAGAGTCATCTGTTGCCCACCCAGGAATGTTTTAACAGCCTCAGTTTTAATGTGGCAAATGCAAAACCTGTGGTATTCTGTAGTGTTGGCTCAGCATTACCTGTTAATTAGCAGATGAACTTTAGGAAGTTCACTGTACTGTTTCTCCTGGGTTAAGCTGCTGCTGGTAACTTAGCAAAAGGATGAAATTGGAAAAAAAAAAAAAAGGAAAACCAATACATCCTTAAAATTTCTTAACATTTTCTCATTTCATCTGCTCACTTAGAAAAGTGATTTCTGTCATACCACTAATATAATTCCTGCCTTTCCTGACCTGCTGATGATGCAAAAGTCCCTGCCTGCCCACGCATAAGATGAGCAGGTACCGCTGATTACAGAGCTACCGAGGTCCCTGGGGAGACCAGCACACGTCAGCAACTTCCCCGTCTCACCGGTGCCTGCTCTGGCAGCCGCCTGCCGCTGCCGCGAGGCCTGCGAATGGTCTGCGGCTCTGCCAGCAAGGAGGCGGCGCGCGGCGCCTGCCCCGCGCCCAGCCCGCCGTCGGGCTCGTCCGCTGCAAGGATGTGCAAAACTGCCCCTGTCTGTCTGAAATACGAAGGGGATTATTAGCATAAGTACTGATTTTGGCCTTTTCTACCAATTTCTTTTCCTCTTATTTTTTAATGTTGCTTTCCATCACTGTAAAATTTAGACCCAAAACATCTGAGGGCAGTTCAGGTTAACAATTTGGTACCAATATATGACCGATCAGCTTAGATTGTTTTTCCTGTGGGATTTCTAATGAGAACTGCTTCCAGTGTGGTAGAAGATAACTGGAGCTATGTCGTTCTGTGCTGTATTAGTTAATCCAGTTAATCCAGGGAAGATCACGGGCATTCTGGTTTGAGTGAATTTGTAAAGCAAGCATTGCAGAACTATGCCACTCCTAACTACTGAATATAAAAGGAGAAAAACTCTAGACATGGAAATAAAGTGAAGTCAGGAAGTTAAAGCATTTTCTTCACAGAACTGACTCCAAATATGCGTGTTAGCCAAGGGGAGGGGTCCAGCACACCACGTTTCAGCACCATTAGCAGGCTGTTCCCAAGGGCAGGGCTCAGAAGAGAGCGGCAGTCTCAGGTAACGCACAACCCTCCCTGCAACGTTAGTTCGGGATACCACTTAAGAGTGTGTTTTGTGAGGAAGAATACTTACCGTGGTTTGACCAGAGACCCTGCGGCCATACGTAACAATGAGTGCAAGCTAATAACCACTGTGAGAGGCAGAGTAAATTAATTTGGGATTAAAATAAAGCTCATATGGAGCTTCCAATTGACTTCAAGGGCAGACGTGTGCTGCAAGAGACATGTGTCATCCAGTTTGCCTGCATAACTCTTTCTATGGCCCTGAGTCTGCTTATTTCATGTTGGCATCTTTGGTATTTTTTTTTTTTTTAAAAGACTCTTCAAATTTTTGTATTATGGTAGCATTATTCCAGTTTAATGAAATGTGAAATAAAACACTGGCAGGGGAAAGCTGTTGCAGGTCTGAAAGGAGACAAAAATAATGTACTTTCCACTTTGTTTACTGAAGGACATTGGCCAGTTACCACTGCATGTAAGGTGAAGAACATTTGCACTTACTCTCAATACTGCTCTGTCGATTCTATCCAGAAAGATATGGGACACTGATAATGCAATAAATGCAATAATGATAGTGCAATAAATGGAAGGACTTTAAGGACTTTCAACATTAAAACACGGCTAGTGGTAGAGAAGAGGCAATCCCACACTTTTCAGAGTTTCATTCTGTTCTGACCTTTTTTTTTCTTCCGGTGTAGGCTGAAAAGTCTGATTTTGGTTCCACAGGCGCCAATTGGAGTACATAAAGCCAGAATTTTGGAACAGCTGCTGAAATGAAGCGAGATCTGGGAGCTTCTGGATGGGGATTCTGTGCAGAAGCAGCAGCTGCTCCCCAAGGAGGAGCCCTGTGGCCGAGGCCCTGCCAAGCATCGGCTGCTGCTCTTCTTCGTTTGGGCTGTGACCTGGTGGTCTCCAGCGCGGTGAGAGGCTGTTCTTGGCGAGCACCTTGCCTGTCTGTCTGTCCAGGCTGTGCATCATTCCCATTCCAGCGGCCGGCCCTGGCAGGCGCCCAAGGGGCAGGAAGCCCCTCGAGCTGGCCAAGTGGCCCAGCGCCAGAGGAGAGGACCAAGAGCCCCTGAGGGGTCCCGATGTGATTTTGTTTTGCTTTTCTTAATATATGCCAGTCATTTACTTGTCACACTGCATTTGACATGGACACTGGTGTCTGTCTTTCCATACCCATTCTTCCCTTGCTGTTTTACTCCCTATTCACACAGATTATCAGTTTTCCTGATGATAGCTGATTTGATGCTAATGTAAAAGAAGTAGATGCAATTACACCTGAATTAGTCTTGCAATCACAGTAGTACACTGGCTAAAGCTAAGGTTAATTTCTTCTTGTGAAGTTAAAATAATGAAATTTCTCTTGTGAATCACTAGAAATATTCTTACTTTTGTATCTGTTTCTTGGCTACACCTTCAAACTTCAGTCATAGCTACTCTTGTAAAAAACGATCTGTTTCTAAATGATACATGTTACAACTGAAAAAGCTTCAAACTTAAAGATCTTCATTTTTTGTCCTTGATTTATGATGGTATTGCCAGTCTTCTGAGCACCTTTACATTTCAAGCAGCATATCTTTTTATAGGCATATATCCTAACACTGACAAACAAGCAAACAAAACTATATTCAAGTAGAAATAGGACTTTTTCCAGTAAGTCTTTCTGACTATAAACAGTACCAGGTGCACTAGAAGAAGGTGTAAAACATTCAGAGTAAATAATTGTGTAATATCTTGCTTTTTAGGAAAATTTCTTTCTAATCTGAAGCAGTTATCTACCTGACTTACAATTTTTTTTTTTTTTTAAATTCTCTCAGCTGTAGTTGCATATATTATCATTCCTGCCAGATTTTGATTCTTTTTTTAAAAGAATCCTTCTATTCCTTGGCTTCAATAATATCTTAAGGCATTTGGGGGCATAGATTAATGCTTTCATCTGATTTAGGATCCTTAGCTGGGAAAACATCAATCTTCCAGAATACCTTCAAACGATCATACCCCCAGAAAAGAATGAGCAGGATTAGGCTTTTAGCATGTAGGTACCTCTCATTCCTGTTCATTTTCTTAAGACATGAGCATGTGCTCAGCTGCTATTGTGAAGCTGATAGTGGCCAGTGAAGGTTGTCTTAAAACCACATTTATCCTGGCCAGCTGGTCTGCAGGTAAATCAAAATTTTCCATCATCTGAAGAATTTATTTTTTATCATTTTCTTTCTGAGTGTCTGACCTTAGGCACTAGAATATTAATAGCTGTACTTCACTATCACTGCTAACTTTAAAATTTCACATTTCCACATAGGTATTTCATTTTACGTTCTCAAGCTGTCTGACACTGATGAAGCTGTGACTTCTGCCACTCATCAGAGCATTGATTTATGTATCCGTTTGACTCTCGTTACCTTGTTTGGATTTTGAGTTGTTCCAAATTATTCCTGAGGCAGTTTCGGCTACTGGCTCACCCAGGAACTGAAAAGTTACTCTGTTCTGCATTCTGATCTCTCAGGAAAGGGACTAATTGTCTTTAAGGTCACACTTTGAGATGAAGCAGGTTCACGGAGATCTGAAAAGCAGGGATCAGTTTTGAAGTACAGTCTGAAACGAGGTATGGTGTTGAAGTGCTTGGAGATGATGCCGATACCATCCTGCTGCACACAGGGACAGAGCGCTTGGCCTGCAGCACTCTGGATCCCTGAATGTTTGCTAGGAGCTGTGATTAAAACCTGCGTGCAGCACAGAAGGCAAGTTGCATGCTGGCAGTATTCCAGTTCTGACTACGACAAAAAGAAGGGGCTCAAAAGACAAAGGAAATCTAGTTAAAAATGTCAGTGACTTCAGTGCAGAGGTGACCTGATCTCTCACCTGCCCCTTTGCCTTTCTTATTTGCTGTAGTGTTTCTCAGAAATAGCACAATGTGCTCAGAACTTCTACTCCTTCTACACTACTTCAAAAGAGAAATTGTGTTTTTGTGTTCCAGGTTTTGCATTATTTGTATTTCCTCAGATCTCTGTTTCACAGAGAACTAAGTTTCTGATCCATGCAGCAGCCATAGCTAGTTTTCCATATGAAAGCAGTGAGAGATGGTATTGGTAATGGAAATGAAATGCAGGAGACATCTAGGTTTGGGTGAAAACTAAACCCTAGGGACAGAGTTACCTTTCCGATAAATTTTTCTTTTCCTTTCTGCGCATCTTATTTCCAGACTGTGCCATGTCGCACTGCCACCCAATTTTCAGAAGGCTATTGCGGTCGATGTGCGTGTGAGTTTGCTCCCTTGCTGTGCATTATAACCATTCTGCAACAGTTGCAAGAGGGGCAAGAGAGAAAATTGTGGGACAGTAATTCAGAAGGTCTTCTCTTGAAGAATTAATTCATGTCAAGTATAACCTGACTCTATGTCTTATTGGAAGTTTGTTTTTCAGCAAGTAGTACTCATTCAGCTGCCTTTTTTTTCTTTTTTTCTCCAAGAGATAATTGCTAATAATAGACGAGCACCAAGCAAGGTGAAAGTTCTATGCAAGGAGGTGGAGTATCATTTTATTCTCCAGCATTTAAGGACAGCACCACAACAGATCTGTTTAGAGACCTAGAAGCTGGAAACTTTTCCCATCCAAAAACATAAAGACATGGTATGACTCAAACGTAGTGTATTTTTTAATGATCTTATATTCCTGACTGTTTTTTGGCTATAGGAATCACATATGACTATATTAAAAGCTTAAGGCCTGTGTGTCATATATTAAAAATATTTAAGGCTTATGTGTCATAGTCACATGGTCATATTTTGCTTTGCAATTTTCTTATCCTTAAGGATATATCAATAGAGAAGAAAAAAAGAAAAAAAAAAAAAGAAAAAAGAAAGAAAGAAATGGCTGGACTAAAGCTTCTATTGCTTTGAATTATTTTCAGAGTGATCCAGACTGTCTGGTAGAAGAGCATGGAAATAATTCTTTGTTTTTGCTAAGAGCCCCAGCTTTCATTTCATCTCACCAACAAATAATAGAAACATAAATACATTAAAAAAAAAAAAAAAGGTAAAGTAAAACCATTACGGTTAAAAAGAAAAATTTTCAAGCTAATGGATACAGCAGTGTCTAATTGTGTGTGTAAAAAATCTGAATGAAAGCACTGAAACGGGTAAACTGATTTTTGTAAGATTTGATTCTGAGTATAGTGATGCTACTTTTGTTAGTCTTGTGCTGTTCAAAGTATGTAAGAAATAAGAGGGAATATCATACTGGAAAGGTCTTGAATACTGGTAGGCTTTTAGCACTTTCCACCAATTTTCAAAAATCCATGGAATTCATCACTCATTTTCTAATCTAGGTTGAAAGGAATTTCTCAATGTCATCAAGTCCAGCCTCCTGCTCTAAGCAGCAGCAACTTCAAAGGTTAGATTGCTCGGGGTTTTACCCACTCAAATATTGAAAATCCCTAAGGACGCAGGTTCCTACAGTCTCTTTCCCACCTCAGTTGTTATCAGATTTTGTGCGATATGTTTTCCATTATTTAGATGACCTCAAATACTTTTTTTTTTTTTTTTGCTGTCTTGTTTCTGATTGAATCCACACTTTTGGAGGAAGGATTGTTGCTTGTTAGTTTTCTCTCTCCACTGTTGTCATGGCCATGAATATTTCCTGAAGACCTCAGTCAGGCAAAGGACTTGACACAAACAAACAACTAACAAAACACAAATGAAGATCCATGTTCTTTTTCTGATCCCCCTGTGAAAAATAGGTGCCACTGTAATACCTTACAGCTACTTGTCTTGCACAGATATATTATTTTTATTTTGCTTAAAATCTTAGTACTTTTTAAATTATTTCTATTTTAAAGAATATGAATAGGGTTTTTACTTGATGAAACCAGAGAGGACAATAAAGGGAATAGACCGTAAGAATAGTGTAGTATTTAAAATGAAAGAGTCATCCCTGTGGATTATGAGGGATGAATAAAAATAAGAAATAAGAAATAGAAAGAAAGGTCCAAGCCCTCAGCTGAAATAAATTGGCACTGGTACCCAGAGAAGCTATGCCACTTAGCAGCAGCGGAGGATCCTGTCCAGTGTTCAGAAAAGATGAGTGAGAAATGAGACGCATAAGCAATTACTTTTGAAAGTCATTTGTAAGTTAAAATCAGTGCGGCAGGCAAAGCACAGCACTATGGCTTAAAAAGGTGGCTGAAGGTATTCCTGGATTCAGTAATATTTCTTCTTTGTAGAGGATTTACAGAGAGGCTGCAAAAAAACAAATGTAACCCATAAAAAAAGGACCTAGAAGGTAGATGGAAAAAATTAAAGTGATTCTGACCTCAGGTCTCAGGCATTTTAATACCAAATTGTATAAACCAGTGAGTCTTTGCTATGTTTCTCTGAAAGATGTGCTGGATTATATTGGCTGATAACTCAAAACACAAAAAAAATAGAAGGAAAATCCTAGTGAGAGATAACAACTTTCAAGAATTTAGAAAAAAACATATTGCGGGAGAAAAAATTTGTATTTTGATGCTAATCCCAGGCAACAAACAGTCTCTCTCTCCTGTGTCACATCCTCCATCTTTTTTTAATTTCTTTTTCTAACTATGTTGCGGTTGGCTGATTCTCAGATTACAAGCTTGCAATTGGTAGAGTTCAATAAAAGTAATTTTTTAGAATCTTCTTAAACAATAGTCATAGCCTGGCTTACTAGATACATTTCCCTGCTCTNTTTTTTTTTTTTTTTTTTTCCAGAATATTTTTTCCTGTAGTTTGGTATTAAGAAACAGAATTCCATTTATACCAACCTTATAATGTAAATCTACTCTGAAAAATAAGATCTTGCATCATTGGCTAAACTACCAAGTGAATAGGCATGTTGTTAGAAGAATTATAGATCTTTTATTGCAGAAATTGGAAGGAATAACATATATTTTATTTTTGTAATGATTCATGATATCATATTTGCTATCAGTTTTTTCAACTTTAGTAATTGCATTTTTTTTCATTTTTAAACAGTAGAAGATTTATCTTATAGAATGACAAACATTTGGTAGGTCTTTTTTCTTAATGACTGAGATCTTAGATAATTAATAGAAAACTGACAGTAGGATTGTATTAATGATGTAGTCAGGAGACTTTAGTAAGGATTATCAGTTTAGACAGGTTTTTATTTAATCATTGCATTCAGCCAATAGCTCCTTAATATGGGGAGCACTGAGCTTACCAACCAGATCTGTGCATATAGGCCACCTTTTTTTTTCTTATGAGAATTAAATAAGTTCTAGCGTTAATATCAGGGCAAAACACACTGTAATTGTCTCTAACTGAAGCTCACAAAAGCTGCTAAGCTGAGAGGAAAAAAGAAACGGAGGGATGGAGTGTGCAGACTGTTTTCCTGCCTGGAGATCAGCCAAAAACATTTTAAAAGGCTTGAGGACAAGAGCAGGAAAAGAAGTGGGTACCTAAAATAAGATTACGAGGGACTTTAAATGTCAAAGTAAAAGATTGTAATGTGGAAAATCTTTATTTGGTGGACAGTTCACAATTTGTTTTACAGTTCCCTGTAAACCTTAGGCTTGACCCAAAGGTTCCCTGAGCACCTGAGGTTCTGCTTTTGCCTCCCCGAGCAGTGAGTGTGCCAACAAGCCACCTCAGTCCCGCCGGCGCCAGAAACCGGCCCCCCGGGAGGGGCCCTGAGGCATTCGGACGTGATGCAAAATACCAAGGGACTGCTGTCACCCTGACAGGTTTAAAGGAACTGCCAACAGCACTTGGAATCGGTTTTTCTCAGCTCTGGGAAAAGGAGAATGGTGGATCAGGAAAACACTGCATTAAAAACCAAAAGACAACAAAAAACAGCACAAGTCAGTCCAGGTTAGTGCTGCACAGAGTGCCAGAGTTATTTAAGTTGTTCAGGTGGATTCTAACTCCTGGGCCGTGGCCGCTGCTGTCAATCACTGGTGCTCTTTCTTGATGAGGTCAGAATTCTAAAATTAGCAAAACAGTGCCCATTTTCACTAGCTAATAATCTACCCGGGCATCTATAGTGGCTTAAGCTGTGTCTTCACTTTGCTCTGGTGACTAGTGATTAATCAGAAGGGAGGGGTGACATGGATGCTAAGCCCAACTGCTCTGATCTGTCGTCTGTCCTACAGCCTGATGAAACTCCAGGAATTATCCGAGGTATGGAATTGAGGGAGAAGAGTCATCGGCTCCCTGTAGAAGCACAGCCGGATACTGCAGGAGGCCATGAATACATTAACACTGCAAGAAAAGCACTCACACTGAATTTGTTGAGTCTCAGATGTATTGCAGGTACAAGTCAAGTGTATGAAACCTTCAGAGTTGCTGATTTTTGTTTAAAGCTCCAGGGCTCAGCATGTGCTATTGATTTTATACTTTCTATATAGTTACAGTAATAACTCCTGACTCAACCGTTTATGCTATATGGGTACAGAGCATAAAATTGGAGCTGCAGTGATTGATTTTGGATAACTGAGAAATCTTTGCTGAACAACTTCCATTGTTTGAAAAAAACATTCTCCAGATCTGACAAACACGTACGCATAAAATTTGTCAGTGCTTTGAAAAGTGAGTTCATCTTGGCACCTGGTGTTTGAACCAGGTACTTTGCTTGGTGCAAAGGGTGCAAATTCATCATGCCGGGTGCACTCATTTCCCACCTCTGTATCGGAGCTGGGATTTCCCCAGTGACAGAAGACCAGGATGAGGTGCGTGTTACAGATAGCAGCTCCCCAGCATCAGCCTGGTTGGGTTTGCCAGCCCCACACCAGTTCACATGTGGGTCTGCTTGGCACTGGGGCCGAACTTCCCAGCACCACGAAGTCAACAGCATCGTGCTAGCTCCATTTGATGAATCATCTGGCTTAAAACACCAGCCACGGCCTGGAGCCCTGAAGGCAGCAGCAATGGCCTGGAGCTGCAAATCCTGCCAGAGCTTGTCTGCCCGTGCATGGTCTTTATGGATGTCCCAGCTCTGCAGCACGACTGGTCCTTCAGACTCTACGGGGAAGGTGGCACAGCCAGATGCCTCCTGAAGCCTGTTGCCTCTTCGCTGGTGATGAGATTAACTCAAGAGCCAGGGGACTGAGAGACAGTATTTGCATTGACTCACATCATGCAAAAACTCTGGGTGCGTGTGTTCATAACAATCTGGATTTCTGCTTTTAACATGAATGTGGTAAGAGAGATTTTACTCAAACCCATTTCTCTGATATTTCTTCATACAATGAGAAATACAAAGTACATTTTTTAAGAGAATAACAGGAACTAGCAATAAGGATTATGCAGATGCTGAAATTTGACCTCCAATACATTTATACTAAAGCACAGGAAAGTCAGTGTACAGTATTTTACAGGTATTATGTATGCACCATTATCTTTTAATATTCTCTGATGCTTCATAAGAAAATGTCATAAATTACAAGAGTCATGATTATGTATAAGGTAGCTCTAAAGGCCAATTGGTAACTTTTAAGTTAATGTGCTTCTTATGACTGCTTTATTCATACTTATGGGATGGTCACTAGGTGCTGCAGCTGCTTCTGCAGTTTTCTCTTCTCCTTTTAAAGCTTTCTACAGAACGTATTTGTGATAAAAACTTAATGTTCATGATGATTTGACAAGATGTTGTAAACCAGAATTTGGATATTTGACACGCCAGATTTTTAATTTAAAAAAATCTACTGCAAATGCATTTCTATTTTACTCAATCACACTTTAATCACATATTCTAATTAACATTTTGAAAAAAAAATGAACAAAAGTACTACAAGCATTGGAGCACCTGGTGATTTAATTGAGGCATTATTATTTAGAAAGCAAGAGCTAGAATATTAATAAGGTGATGTGTAAGCTGTTCTTTTGTGCATCCATCAAGGTACAGAAGAGCTTAAAAAGTCCATACTCAATAAAATATTTTTTTTTAAAAAAATGTCGTTTATATACTGCAACAACACAAGTTTTCTGGAGGTCAGGCGAGTTCAATTAGTTTTTCTAACTACATATGTCAGGTTTTATACCAAAAGAATAAAAGCTGTTTGTTAAAGCTTTTAGATACTCTCCTTCAGACTGCAGCTTGATATTGACTGCCTCCAGCCCAGAAATGCCTCAGAAATTTGTTTTGAAATGGGTTCCAAATGTCTGCCTTTAAATCTTACAAAAAATACTCTATTTACAGAATTTTAGAAATTTCTTTCTTACTGGTGCCTTAGAAACAATTTCACAGCAATTCAGTGTTCTCACTTCAAGTCAAATTCAGGAAATAAAAAAGGAAAGAGGCAAAACAGAGGATTCACTCCTTAAAGTGCTCTCCATATGAGATTCCTGCTGAAATCCATAGGAAGCCTAGTGGCAGCTCTGGATCACTTAGCTGCAGAGGAGAGTTTTTATTTTGGTTTGGAAAAGGAGCATAACAAGACCCATAATGCTGCTTTTTCCTGACTTTTCATCTTTCCTAAAATACTAGTTTCTCCTATAAATAATGACTTCTGTATTAAAACTTGAATGTATAAGAAAGTATATCTTATTGGCACCATGTTTATTTTTCCATTAATCCTATTTTTATGTTCTCATTTAATATACATGGAAATTTCTTGGTAAACCTAATCTTAGTGCACACATTAACTACAGGAAATATTGATTTAAGAAGATTTTGCATTGATGTAGCCCGTAGCCTAGAAAACCTGCTTATATCTCTTTGAAAACTTGGTTGTTTTGCATTTTTCTTTTTCTTTTTTCTTTTTAGTTTCCTTTGTGTGTTATTGCAATTATAAATATTACCCTTTTAAACATGTTCAGAAATTGTTAAAACAGTATTGTTAATTAAGTACATTTGTAATATTTTTACATTCCAAAATTTAAAGTCAGATTCATGCACTGAATTTCAAGTAAGAGACTTTTGATAATATGCCTGTTTTGTATGGAAGTTTTGATTCTGAATATTTTTGAATCGAAATCAAATATTTTAGGCTAACTAAATTATAGTAATAAATACATTAAAATAATCACCATCACAAGACTTGGTGGTGGAAGTGCATTCTGACAGCAGCTTCAACTAGCAATGCATTGTCAGGCCTCTAAAACCAGGAAACTGTTCTTTTAACATTAAATTTATGAGTTTTTTTTTTTTTCTGCAAATACTTCAGCATTCCCTGGCAAAAGGATATGCACGTCAGAAATAAGCTTATTTTCAGGTCAGAATAAGCTGTTGCTATATTTTCACAGTTGATTGATGTGCTTCTCATCTCTTGGAGATCTCAGCTTAGGATACTTAGTCAACTGTACAGTTTAAAGAATTCATAGTTATTAATAGTTTTGGAAACATAATGATGGACCCCGCTAAGTCCCATAGGAAACAACATAGACTAATTTCCTGTGTACTCTTACTTTTGGTTACTGTTATATTCAAAAAAATCCATATTTCCTTCTTTATTGTTGCTCATTAAATGCCCAGTCTCAGCAAGACCTTGAGTGATCTGCAGTGTTAAGTGTCTAGATACGTTAACCAAGCAACTCAGTTTGCGGAATAGTTAATTATTGCGATACATTTTCTCCCTCTAAGTAAGAAAGACCATTTCCTGTAAAGAAAGAAAAATGCAATTTGAATATAGAGCTATTAAAAGCTGTTGTTTCCTAGGGAAGTCTGGTAAGTGTTTTCTATTATAATGACTGAATTAGCTAATAAAATGACAGTATTTGCTATGAGCAGGGGGATACTATTAAGCATTTACATTCTGATGAAATTTAGTGTCATTTTAAAAGGTAGTTAATCTGTTCTGCTCTCAGGTGTAATTAAAGAAAGTGTTCTTTGATCTATTAAATTAGATTTTCAGTATTCCACAGCTCATATTCCTAAGCGCGTTTGTGTAAATACTTTTGCTCACTCTCTTGAATATATATGTAAAAACATCGTTTCCACACTATTAATGCCCTTTTACTAAAATGTGAATCATGCTGAAAAATGTTATGTGGAAGGTAAAACGTAATCTGAGTATACTGAGGAATATGTTGATATTAGAGTTCCTCAGAAAAGAAATAGGCGTATCTTCGTCAATGATATATCAGCCTAAATATTTCTTATTTGATTCTTTATAATGACAAATGTTCCTTTTCATTGAAATCTAAAAATTTCAGGGTAAGAAGAGAAGCAAGCTTGGAAGATTTCAAGCCAAGTATGTGGTATGGCAAACTTGCACTAACTTGAATCATGTTCTTTTGACAAGTTTGGTAGAGAGTATCTATAAATATTACTTCTGCTTTAAACAGTGACACATATCTAAACCGGAAGCATATTTAAGAGGAAATTTTGGGGATGTTTGATCTTTTCTTTTAAGGGGCAAATATGTATTTATCCATTTACATAGTCTGAACTCTCTGGTCGTGCTATTCGTACCATAGCACATCTGAATTGTGGTATCAGGTATAGACATAGCTAGGAAGCACCAAAAGGAGAGCAGATGGTGACAATCCTTGTCGAGACAGTGATAGGTTTGCCAATTTCTGAGAGAACCAAGTAGGTAGGAACATCACAGGCTCAGCATATTTCCATAGCAGCTGCAGTAAAATGGGTTTCAGAGATCTAATTCTTCTGTCATTGCTTTTCTTCTAGGGTTACAAGAGCCCTGGGCTAAGAATAACCCTTGTCCAGATAGCACGGGCAGTGATGCTGGGTATGCACAAAGGCTACAGTAGCTGACTAGGTTGCAAGGAAATAAGCTTAGGGGATCTGCATTTTATTTTAATAAACTTGAGGAAAGAGGAAGTCAGTCCTTCCTCAGAGGCTGGGCTGTGTTCTCCAGTGGAAGATGCCTCTTTGGCAGAAGCTGTGACAATAGGAGGGAATAGCAAAGTATTTTGGGATGTCAGAAACCTCTGGAAGAGAGAGCCCTTTTTGCCAGTCCTGTTTACTGCCTGCTGTTTTCTCAGAGGAGATTTTTCAAGTCTGGTTTCTGGTGACACTTGGTTAGGCCAGAAAAATGTTGTTGGATGTAGAGAGGGACAACTTGACTGTGCACCAGAGACTGTGGATGACTGTCTGTTTTCATCCCTGTTATGTTTTTCCCTTGTGTCTATCACATGGCTGAATTAACTTGGCAATGATCTCCTCTAGCGCATTGAAAACATTGTCAACTGAGCAGTACGTAATAACCTGAGCTAATCAGCACCAATTCAAACATCTAGAGAGTGTAAAGGAGAGTAACTTCCTTCATATGGCAATGTCAATGTTTGGAAGAAGAAACCTCTTTTACTTAGCTAGTATTAGCAATGGTGCTTCTGATGTTGGCTGTGATGTGAACACATTATTTGTGGCGGGAGAACACTTAGACAGACAGTAACAGATACAGCTTCATCAGAGACTGTGTGTGCAGTGGTAGCAAAATCCCATCAGGTTGTATAAGCTCTCCAACCAGTGAATGTCTCTCTCCTTGGTGGCAGTCTAAAAACAAGAACAACATGAGTCTTGACTTTCAAATTTTTGATCTTAGAGACACACAGCTGTAATGCAATATCTTACCTGAAAATTTCTAGGCAAGGGAGCTCAACTATCTAAGAGAAAAGGAATGGAGGCATTCTGAAGTTCTGAAAGAGGGGGAAAACTTATATTGCATATTGAGAAAATGTTCTTTAGTTTTTGAAAAGAAAATGAATGATATATGGCACTGAGAAATACAGCCTTGTGAAACAGCAGGAGCTGTCTGCAGTAATGCCAGAGGAATGGGAAAATTGCCAGTTAAGAGATTTTAAGGACTTGCATCAAGGGATTAAATAGCTGGGCTGCAGGGTATGCTCTTATAGCACACAACACTCCCTAATGAAATAGAGGGTCTATAAAAGCTGTTTTAGACTGACTGGCTAGGACAGTTGTGGAACAGTCTTTATTGGAAGTCTTTAAAAAGAGTTTAGAGAAATATCTGTTAGGAAGGAAATAATTGACTTCCTGAAGATACTTCAGTTCTTTCTTCCTATGGTTAAATGCCCTCATATAGTTCTTATATCATTTAATTTTTATTACTTACTGCTTGGAAATAGGTATGGGTCACAATTTCTCAGGAAAGGGATGAGAGATTCAAAAGAGCTTTGATAATGAGATCCTTCGTAGCCAGGTTTGTAAAGATGGAGTTTAATGTCTAAATTTAGGCATTTGCAAATGAGCTGTGGTTTTAAGTTCATTTTTATTGACTTTTATTGACTGTTGACCCTGGTGGTTGCATAACACACACACAGTTATGGCTTAGTTTCTGAGTAAAAACATTTTCAAGAGGACTTATGTTCCAGCTTCTTCCATTTTATACAGCAAGCAAATTAACGTTCTTCTTTATCCTGTCACAATTTGAGATATTTTTAGCAACATCTTTGCTCTATTTTTTTTCCTTGCATGGGTGAAGAGGGATAATCAAAACAATAATATTTTCCTAGCTATGGCTACAAGACTGCTAATGCCAGCCGAAGGGCACAGGGGATGTGCAGGAGTGCGACAAGTCTACCCTTGTTTTTGCCCACCAAAGTGGTCATAGCTCATCCTCTGCTGATCACTAAACTGCCAGCTCTTGAGCCATGCCCTGGCAAAACAGGTTGGGGGGCCACCAAATGTTATCAGCCTCCGGTTGTGTTTTGGGTTACAAAATGAAGTTACAGTGTCCTTGTCCATGCACATATTCACAGCAGCCCCTTTGGTGAGGAGGGGGCTAAGGGTTCGGCAGCGCTAGTGTCGGCACACGGGGGTAACGCAGGGAGGCTCTGCAGGTGCCCCGCTCCTCTCTCTCACCACAGAGACACCGAGAGAGTATTTTATAGCTTGTTAGTAAAGAGCTCCAAAAGTTTGCCATCTGTGAACATCAATTGCAGAGCTTTAGAAGCTACACAACTCAGATTTGCTTTTCCATTGAACAAGACTTCTGCATTTGATTTGGTGCACGCAGAAAATGAATAGCCTGCTGCCATTTTTTCTGAGAACACATAACACTGAGGAAGAAGATGAAAAATCACCCCATGTTTGAAAGTTAGGTTTACATGAACATGCCACTGATAATAGATGCACAGTACTTACTTCAAGAAGGAAAAAGAAATGCTTTCACAGCCCTATAAAGAAAGCTTCCCGCTTGTGTTAGGCTGTGCCCAAGCAGGCAGGCAGCTCCATGACAAATTCTTCTCATGCACACATTCTGTTTCTTCATGAGAGAATTCAATAGACTAACAGACAAGATATTTCTTGCCTTATAAAAATATGTTATGAGAATACTGAAACCTCTTCAGTTGCATTTTGCAGGGTATATACCAATAATGTGAACAGAATACTTGGATTTCTCTCAGTACAATGGCATATCATTCTTGTAAACACCAGGGTGTTACTAACATCATTGAGTTAAAACCCATTTCCTGCAAGTTGTCACAGAAGTGGAGTATATAGTAAAAACAGATTTACTTAATCTAAAACTGGGTTTAAATAATACTAATACTTCAGAAGAGTTTATGAATACCATTATGCAGACTACAAGAATACATGACCTTTATACTTAACAACAAAACAAAAACTTAAGAAACCCTCTGGACATAGGTGTGGCACAGGCATCTCTAGTTCACGGGATTCTCCTGGCCTTTTTCTACTTCCAAGGGTTCCTCAGAGCTACTCCCTATGGGAGTATAAGCAGGCAGCTTTCCTCAGCTGTTCCCAGCACTCTCCCTTCCACACTCGCTTTCAGCCCTCTGAAAACAGTCCTGGCAGAACTTGCAGGATGGGAAATGGGGTGTTTACAGGGCAAGAAGAGGAATGGCTGTTTCTGTACAGTAAAGCACAGCAATAAAGAATGCAATACAAATTTAGTATACACTAAACTGTCTTGATAATTTTCCAGACCAGAATATACCCTCTCCTAAGCGGGAATGTGGCCAGTTGCAGATTACTGGCATCTGTGTCTTCCTCTGCTTCAGGCGCTGAAGTACACCAGCAGTCCAACTTTTATCTCCCTAAAGACTTAAATCAAATGAGTAAGACGTGTAATCTAAGCACAGTCACTGAATGTCACTGTAGTTCTGCTTTTAAAAAAGCAGTGTGGTGGAAAGCAGAGAGTACCTTGCTGTGCCAGGACAGACGGTGGCTTTCTCGCAGAGTTTGCATGACTGCATAGCTGTGGTGAAACTGGTGTTCATTTCTGCCTCTCCATCAAGAAGCTCAATGAAATCCAAGCCCTTAGCTCCAAGAAAACACCAGGATACCCCGAAAAGCAACAGCTGGACTTGCCAGTGAGGTCAGTGGAAATCTGCTGAGCTGAGGAGAAATCATGAAAACTACTGGGAGAGTCTAATAACCAGAACTGATTTCTTTTTTTTTTTAGTTTTGTAAAGCACGGCTTTGACAAAGGGGAAAGAAAGTTCATAGAAATATATTAAAAAAGATAAAATTCAAGGTAGTTTCTTTG
>VZSV01000003.1:11181811-11225269 GCA_013398735.1 Nothocercus julius
ATGATGCTCTTGCAGAAGGCTTCTCTGACAGCCTGATCAGATCTCCCATAGGCACATGCACAAGGTGCGTCAGCGGTCGGAGCTCGAGCAGGAAATGTACATTAGCATCTTTTCCCCAGCCTTAGTGATGCCCGTCTAGATGCAACCAAGTGTCAATGGCATGTATGGGTATGACCATTTACTTATATTGAGTAAGAGTAGATCTTGAGTTTGCTAAAGTTGAAAACTCATGTTGACTTTGACAGGACTGGTTTGTAAAATTTAAAGTACCATGAAAAAATCATTTGATGGGAATAGAATATGATGATAATTAAAATTAAATCTTTTTCAATAAAAAAACAAAGTACCATTTTGTCAAATAGAGTTTTCATGAGACTACATTGTATGGTAGTAATACTTTATCCCTGCTCCTTGATAGCAGCTGGGAAAGTGTCTGACAGAACTGGGAGTGCGCTTGAGCCTCTCTCTCCTGTTCTCACAACATGCATCTTGATCTCTGCGCTGGGCACTGTCTCACCATAGTCAGTTTTACAGGCCACGTGTCTGAGTGGCTTAAGCTAAATTGGGAAGGTCAATGAGCAGACTTTTAAGGATTTTTCTTGTTCTTGGATGCTCATGAGGCATCTGCCTTGCATTTGATTTATTGTGTTAATTGAGTGGTGGTCCAGAATATTTCTGTCATTCCAGTTTTGTGATTATGTTTTGCAATAGAAAGTGCACCAGAATCAATATAACATTCTTTTTCCAGGAAGAATTTTTATCAACAAATATTACATGGCAATTTTTGCTTTATTACAAATATATTATTATTCACTTTACCACCTGATTTCTTGTTCCCTGTTCCCCCCGCCAGATTAGTTTTTCACAGAGATATCTCACTAATACAGCACAACATGTTTCCATTTTGAATATCTTGATCTTATCATTTTTATAATATCTGTTGAGACATAAAAAAAAAAAAATCTTAAATGTATTTTTTTTATTTGTTTACTTACCATATTCTATTTTCCCCTTCTATTAGCGTAGCTTTTAAAGCACTCCTTATGTTTTCTATATGGGTTCTCAAAACTTATGTACTGTCAAGCACTAATGTGAAAGAATTCCTGTCACATTTTCCCTCCGTTCTGCAGTTGCTTTCAAAGAGAACATCCCATTACCGTAGCCGAATAGCCTTTTGGCATTAAAATCAGAAAAATAAATCAAGGAACCCCAATCCCAAAACTTCTCAGGTGATTAAAAAAAAAAAAAGAATGAACATAATATGTTTTAAAAACATATATGCATTCCTTTTTGTTGAACAAACACCTTAGTTCACAATTTGAGTTCTACCTTGTAGAAATGCAAAAGATTTGCTTACTGGTTTTGGCATTAGAAGACTTTTCAAAAGATGGTTTAGAACCCCTCAAATTCTTACACAGCCACGCTCTCCCCATGCTATTTATGCAGAGAACAATCTTCACAGGTGACCGAGAGAAATGTTAAATGCATCTGTGCTGATACTAAAAGCAGAACATTTAAATCTGCTGAATTACGTGTATTTAAAACAACTGCAAGTCCAAGATACAAGGAAAAGTTTGTAATAACCTCTTGGTTTGCTTCTGAATTGCAAAGCCTTGTGAAGAAGATGGCAAAGACTTGCACAGAATGATAGCTGACCCAAGCTGTCATACAAACTGTCCTTTGAAATGTGAAAAAGGTAGTTGTTTGTGTCACAGTTTGTTACTCTTCACATTTACACTCCCTGGTTCTGGCTGGCACTGTCTGCCGAAATGCTGAAGCGTCACAAGTGGGTTCCTGCTGATGTTTTCAACTAGGCTGTCAGAAGTTATGTTTCAGAATTATTTATTTTTCCTTTAAGGTATTTTTTTTGTGATATGCCAAACTCAGTTTTGTAGACTATAGAGCCTTGATAAACATCCAATCTTGTGAGTGCTTATTAAAACTAAAATGAAGATTTTAATCATTTAAGGGTCATTTGTAACTTCAGCACAAAAACCATCAGCACAAATGGCACTAATTGACATGCTTGTTGACAGCCCCACCGGAGGCAAATGATTTAACAGGCTTTGACTCTGAGCTTAGTTCCTCTCAGAGGTGGAAGGCAAATTCTGCAGTCTGAAGAACTTGCTTGCTCATTTGCTTTCATAGGCCATTATAGGCTGGACAAACGCTAGTAAAACAGCTGATGTGATTGAGTCAGTCTTCTCCCAACTTTGGGAACAGGCTGCTGGTCTCTTAGCCACCCTTGGTTTATGACCGTTGTAGGAAGCTATTCTTGGCAGTATTGTTGGTGGTTATGATGTCCACGGTGTACGCGCTGCACTCAAGACTGAATCTGTTCTGCCTGATTCGGAACACAGATTCAACCCTGATTTTCTAACTTCCCAGCCGGATAGGAGATAGGTGCTCCCAAAGGTGCTGGTCTGGCAGGAAGGCAGCACTAACAGAGCAGTATGAAACAAAATGGTGCATATGAATTTAGATATGACTCTCCTTTATTTGTGATGCTACCATACAAAGGCTATTTTACATCCTGTAAGCAGACCCTCCAATGTAGATTGCTTAGAACCATCAGTGCATTAAAGCTGATCTGATGGACCATGCCATGTTTCACAAGTATTATGGTTGTCCATTAATTTTAGTGCTTGCATCAATTTTACATCAACTGTAATAAAACTGAACAGATATATTTACGCTAATGATTCTGGCTACTTCCTCCCTGCCATCTTTCTTGTCAATACGTGGCGCGTTTTTATTCCTTAGGTTATTTTAACAGATTCCAGCAATATTGCTTGCTTTTTCATGAGTAGAGTAACAGCTCTGTTTTGTTTCTCCTGACACCTTGCCCTGGACTATCACTTCAGTTTTGCTAATCTGCGAGCCCTGTTTCAATTTGTTTTTGAAGCTCTCAATGTACTTTGATGATCCTTTGTGGATAATGTTTGTTTTTCTTATAAATTTTCATGGTTGAAGGGACTGAATTACATCTGCAGTCCATGTCTTCATATTTCCTTCTCTGCTGAAAATGGTAGACAGGGACATAATTACAATAGCCAATCAACTTGCAACATAAATGCTGCTTTTACACCTACTAAAGTATTTTAGCAAGGTGAGATCACAACAGAGGTCAAATAGAGTGGGGTAAAACCATCCTTGCCATGTCCTTTGCAATTTTTTCTGTGATGAATAATGAAGAGGGTCTGGCTGTGACACTTGTCCATCGCTGTCCTGTGTGAATGTTGATTACCACAAGCTTTTGTGACAACTGCCATTTGAATATCCTTTCTTGACCACCAGTGCAGGTTTTGCAACGGCTGTTTTGTTCTACCACTTTTGTTCTTGCAAGGCCTGGGATCAACAAGATGCAACCTGGAATCCTGAAGAGAGCCTCAGCTTTTTAGTGAGTTTTGAGGGATCCCAAAGTTTTCAGAGGGGATAACCATGGCTGTTAGCAAGTGGTTGCTCCCATCGTGTCTGCTGCTGGATCCGAATGGTCCAGGCCTCACGCAATTCAAGAAGCTGAAGGTAGTAACTATACAAGAACTTAAACTGGTGGGTAATTGGGGACTGTTTCCCATCTTTTCTGATGAGTGACTCCTGCTTCGTAACTTAGGTCACGGCTAGAGCAGCTGCTGTGCTGCACTGTAGCGCAGGAGCCAGCCCTTCTGCAGGGCTTCTGCCAGGCGTCTCCCCAGCCGTCTGTCTGAAGAGCAAAAGCACATGCCCGTTTGCAGACTGAAAGGCAGCCACCAGCCCCCTTACTTCTCTGACAGCTCACCTTATTTTTACCTCTTTGAGGCAAATAAATCACATTCATCTGCCAGGATTAATTAGGATATTAATTTCTCTAATGCAATGATGGCAGGCTGGAGCTTCTTGAGCTAAAGGGGCTGCAGGATGAAGAACGAGGCGTTAGTGTCATGTGCGTGTTTCCATGTCGTGCGTTGTGGGCGTAGCAGTGTGTGCAGTCTTGCCTTTTAGGTGGAGCTGAATCTTCTTCAGCGGCCTATACAAAAGGAGCCATACACAGCCTTCTATTTTTATTTTTTTAGTTCAAGAAGTAATAGCAATGCCCTCTTCTATTCAGGCATCTGTTTAGCATGATGATGATACTGCACTTTCCCTGAGATCCGGAACATTGCTTTTCTTCCTCTTAGCGTGAAGACACCTTCTCTTATATGAAAGATTGTTGCTGTTGTTGGATTACTGTATTTGGGCACTCAGTGAGGCCATATGCTTTGCAGGAAGCAGTCTCTATACGTTAAGATTTTAGAACTCAGAAATAATTCTGTTGTCTCAACTGGATAACTCAAAATAAAAATTCCCTGCAAACTAGGCTGTCCAGTTTTACAAGCTTCATTAAGTAAAAAAAAAGTTAGTCGAAGGACTTGGTGCAGTGGTCAGCAGATGCAAGAAGGAAAAGTATACAGAGGAGCTAAAATATAGAGACAAATAACCTGTTTTCTTAAGTAATATATCACTTTTTATTTTACTGGTGAGTTATGAATTCCTTAGGGAATTCTTTTTTACGGTAGGCAGAGTGTGTAAAATATATATCAGCAACATTGACATAAGTGAAAATATGAAAGATACCAAAGGGAAGAATATGTTCCTTATTTGTTTTCTCATTTTATTGGTGTGTTGGGGATGTATGTGTTAGCAGGGCAGAACACATTGTGTTTCTTTCTAGATAACAGTCCTCATTGCATTTTAATCATTCTTTGATGTTTCTGTCAAAACACTAAAGTTGTTGGGGCTGTGGTTCTTTCTCCTTATGGCTGTTTTCCCTTGTACCAGAAACTACTAAAAGGAAAAATACCTCACTCTGCTTGATGTTTTTCTTATCTCTAGGCTTTTCTTACCGTCAAAACAGGAACCAAGCTTAACCAATGTCTAAACTTCTATACCAAACACAATTAAGTAATCACCAGTAAAATGTTTTATCCTTTTATTTTCTTTTACAAGCCAGCTCAGAACTTGCAGATGAGTATCTCTTGCAGGAGAATGCAGTTACCCATTGAGGCAAACATTTTTTTGAACCACTAACTTCAGTTCAAACACATCAACTTTTCTGAAAGTAAAATAATAGCAACCAATCCAGAAGGCCAGAGAAGTTCTTAACAGGCAGACCAAGGAATTATTTTATGATATTCATGAGTTCTAGCTTCCATTATGTCTTGTAATGGAAATAGACTATCAACACGGTTTCAGGGCTGAATCTTGCTGAATTTAATTTGTTAAAGTCCCTTGATGTTTGCGTTACTAGATTGTCTCCATGTTTAAGCTTTAATTATTTTCTTCATTTTAAAGAATAATCCCATGAAATCTGAGGCGTAGTTAATTAGTTTGTACTGAATGGGATGTCTTAACCTCTACAGAACGCGCGCACACACACACACACACACACACAGAGTTAAAGGTGACTTACTCTGTATGTGAAAGCAGATCAAATTGGAGGGGTTTATTTGTCATCTCAAGACTTCTTTTGATATATAATATAATATAACATCTGAATTTGGTGCCTGAGAGTGAGAGGAACTGCAGTGTTATTTACACCAGTAAGGCTTTAAGAAGTTAATGCTAGTCTCATTCATAGTAAGTAGCATCTCTCTCAGTTTCCAGCAAAACAAAGTTCTCAGCATGTAAGTATGGAAGTGCCTGTAGGAGGATGCTCTTTGACTCCTTTGCAGCACCATGCATTACATTTCCCATCAGGGAAATGTATCTCACTAGTAGCCTACCGGATCCCAGCCACACTACAGCTCAGGGACATTGTCTTTATTTTTCTCCCTTCCTTCTGTTTTCAGTTCTTTGGTTTTCAGTCTAACTATACCCAATGCCCATAGATTGAAATATCCCGGTTTAACCATATTATAACAAAATTTCTGAGCATAAATAGAAAGAGAAAATAAACCTCTTCAGCTGCTTTTGTGTAACAGTTATATTTCAAAATATTAAACAGTGACAAAAGTATTAGTGGGGGAAGTTGCAGTATGATTGACTTGATCAGTAAATGCATTTTACTCAGAGTTGATTTTTTCCATTGTTTCTCTTTTTTCAGGTTGTATTTGCACAACTGTTCAAATTTCTGATGAACAGTTATTTATTTAAGAGGAATACAAGTCTTTTATCTTTAGCTCGTGACAAGCTGTAAGCTTATCATACTATTCTGTACTGCCAAGCTACTTTCCATTAAGCATAGAGCTATATAAACTAAGCATAGTTTAAATGGACATTTTACTCTGGTGGCACATGTGCTAATGCCTTTGCCACAGCAAGGGTGTAATTCCTGACTGAACCACTTATAAGCAAGAGCTATTATACTCAAGAGTTATTCTGAGACAGAGATATTCTGAGACTGTGTTATATATATATTCCTCCATTTCAGTTACTAGTAAGATAAAGTCTAGTATATTTGTACTCCAAACTTTATTCACAAGACTGAGATAAACAGAGAGCTTAATATAATTTAAAAGTGGCACAGGATATGAGTCCCATTTCCAATGGGACTCCAAAACACACCATTTTATGAGAAATTCTTCTGAATGAATAAAGATTGTCCCATATAGTAAATAATATTTCCTCTTAATGTTATTTGTTCCTTTCCAAACATCTTCCTGCTCCTCTATCTTTTATATTTCAGCATATAGTTACATTAAAAACTTTTTTGGTTTGTTTTCTTACGTGCTGAGATAATTTACAAGGTTTGAACATCAAAAATCCTGTTAGAAACAAAATAGATATTGAAATAGATGAATGTTGTTGGGTATTTTGTGGTATGATCCAGGCAGCATTTCTTTTACAAACACATTCCAAAGAATCTTTGCAAATAATTAAGCTTTGTTATTCTGCGAGATGTTTGTGATACAAAAGAAGACAGGCTATTGTACATTGTGATTTCTACTGTCCTGAAATTATTGCAGTTATTATTTTTTCCAGGAGGAAGAATTAAAAAAAAAATACTTGATTTCCTCATGATTACTTCCTCTCGGCAGTTATTAGTAATTGCTAATACTTGCTATACTGAGGAAAGTGAGAATTACTGAGGGTGTAACACTGGTCTTCTGAACACTGTTGTAGGAGAACATGTAACAATTTTAGATATTAGACTTGAGATTCATAAAAAATAATTGAGTCTGAATCAATGAAAAAAGTGCAAGACTGCTTTCAGTAAGTTAGATAAGGGAAAAGTGGGAATGAACTACACATTAACCACATTTATCCTTACATTCACTTATAATATTTGGCTCATTTAAGAAGTTAAATTAGATTATTTTTGATTAACCTAGACTTTCCTACTTTTAGGGAGGAGGATTAAGAGGAATATAAAGAACATTTCTGTCAGCTCCTCACATTTCTCTCCTCTCCATGTGTGCTTTAGGATTCTTCCCTATTCCTTGGCCCATTCTCCTCTCTCTAGCCCAAGCTACACAATCTACATTTTGTGGCAACTATTTAATTCCTTCACAGGTCTATTCAACTCAGTAAAACATCAGAAAACTATTCATTTTTTTTGTGTGCTGGCTCATTCAACCCTTCAGTGTTAAAAGAAAGCCAGCTGGCACAAGATGTGAAGCAGGAGAGTATGGGCAGGAGAAGAAAACAGAGGAGATGATGCTTCCTTAATTTGGCAGCGTGGAGCCATTAATTTGAATCATTATGTCTCCCAGAACCAAACCTTCAGAGAATCTGTAGGTCTTTGTAGGTCTGCCGGGAAAATGGCCTGAGGGGAAAAGAGAACTGGCAGTTCCTCAGGTGGATGGTAAGAGGGCTGAGAGAGGCTTGTCTCCATGAGGATAAAAAGGGAGACAATCTGGCTAAATGCTGAACTAGTCATTGACTTCAAGCCTGAGCCTCTTCTAGAAGGGAAAGTAGGACAGGTTATGCAGGATGATTAAAAATATGAACATGAGATTGTAGAGGCAAAATCAGAGATGCCAAGGTGGAGAATAAGATAAAACTTGCAAGGGACGTCATGCGTCTGTAAGGATGTTATCAGTAAAATATCAAAAGCAAAGAGTTGTTCTGCAGTTGAACAAACTGTGTAGGCTTTTGATGAATAATAATGAGCAGGCTAAAATGTGCAATGAGATTTTACATCTGTCCTCTGTAAACACTGCAATGCGGTAGACACAAATAGAAGAGGTAAGAGCTCACTCATGAAAATGATTTTCTTCTTTACAAATTGGCCAGGCTTCATGGATTACTGAGATACTTAAAGAACTGATCAATGAAATCTCAGGTGTGTTAATGCTTATTTTTTAAGAGCATATGGAGAACAGGGAAGATACTGCATGGCTAGAAAAGGCAAAAATATGCCTATTTTCTAGGCAGAAAATGGAAGACCTGGAAGATATTGAACTACAGGCTGAACTTCCATCCCTGAAAAACTATTACAACAAATAAGCTATTTATTTTCAGGTAGCAAAAATTAATAGGAAGATGAGCATCAGACAACATGGTTTTCACTAGAACAAACCATGTCAAACCAATCTAATTTCTCTGACAAAGCAAAAATCCTTGATGTCAGATAGGAAGCCACAAAAATCATTTATCTTAAATTTAGTGTCCCTAGTGGAGTTTCACATTCTCATTATGAATCTGCTTCTTCACAGGCCTTTAAGAAAGGGTTGAACTGCTCTCTGCTGGAGATGAGGTAAGTATATTTAATCCTGCCTTCACGCCAGAGGTTAAGTAGGAGACTAGGACTGGAGAAATCTAGCTGAGTTTGCCTGTGTCTCTGATGGTTAAAGAAGCATATTCAGTAGCAGTTTTACTCTTCACATTAAAATAGGAAATAATATAAATATATTTAAGTCCTACCTGAGAGGTCAGTCTGAGTAGATTTGATATAGCTGCAAGGTAATCATGCTATTCAAAGAGAATATGTTATAAGCAGCATTTCCTCTTAACTTATATGTAACGAAATAGTGTTAACTAGGGCCCTCTTACAGAGGAGATGGTTAGTCTGGAACTTGCTTTGTCTTACTGCATGAAGCTGAATATGCTTTAGTCTAAACAACAGTAACCTGAGGAACACCAGAAACTTTTCCTGTTTCTTCAAAGAGAGATTTAAGAAATATAAAAATTGTAAGTAACTGAGTGTGTCCCTGTGTTATCAGCTTTCCTGGATCAACAGGGATTACTAAAGAAACAAGGCAGGAAAGGTAAAACAACGGTGCAGACGACGTAGCATGCCCTCAGACAGAACAGGTCGTTATGTTTCATGGCGCTTTTGGCAGGGCTGCTTTGCCGAGGCGGGGGAGAGGAGGAATAAACGGCGTTTGAGGGGGCAGGCGGGCGGGTGGCTGGGCCGGTGGCTGCAGCGCGCCAGCTGAAGCGGCGTCTGCTGGAGCCTGGCGCTCACCGCTGTCAAGGCAGAGGGGGCGACAGTGCAGATAAACCGCTATGTGGATAGATGTCCCTTATTTAAAATTTGTTTTTTTTTTTTCTGATTCCTTTGAGTCCTGAGGTGGCGGGACAGGGAGAAGTCCTCATTTTAAGGTCACTATTCTGGATTGCAGCCTGCTGTGTTCTCGACGCTCACATTCACAGATTTTCCTGACAGAAAACCAAGCTGAATAGGATCAGAGAGCACTGCCCTGTCTCCTTCTTACACGGCACAGCCAAGGACACTTCCTATCTCAACATACAAGAAAGTCTCAAAGGGGCAAATTAACAAAGTTTTGCCATGGTGACCCAGAGTCATCCACAAAGACATTTTGTCCTGTGAGCGATACATTCTACAACAAAATTGCTGTAATTATAGAGAGAAATATTCAAAGTATCTCTGTTGCACTATTCTTCTTTACTTTTGGAGGCCATGCCTTTTCATTTCAGTTGTTTCCAAAAATTGTAACAGTTAAGGTCTGGATGATCAAATGTTTTCTAAAATCTCGCTGAGCCTCAAATCTTCCGAAGAAAGTTTATCCTGCAAAGACTTAGCAACAATTCACTCTGTGGCTTGGCCCTTTTCTCTCTTATGAAATTAATATATTTCTCCAAACTGATTAAATGCTATCATAACAAAAGCAATAATGAGAAGGTTACCAGATCTCCGTATCACCATTAATTACCATGGTACTGATTGACATGTAATTCCTGAAGAACCACAAGAGGCATTTAATAAAGCTCCTAGTGATGCTTGCAGTTTGTGAGGACTGCTTTCTTCATGCTAATATAAAAAAATCAGATATAATAGTGTATAAATCATGGTTTTTAATCTCCAACTTCCTTTTAAAAGTCTTATTTTGTCTAGTATGAAAGAAAGAGTCTTAAGCAAGAGCTCATACTTAATTCTAATGTTAAAGAAGGGAAACTTGCCAGTCTGTCAAAAGTGTGAGATGATCAGAAAGAACTGCAGAAGTTTGGTGAAAGTCAAACAGAAGTCTCCTCTTAATTAAGCCAGCTCTTATAGTGATTAATTAGATTAGAAGGCTGCTATATACACACTTCTGTATGAAGTCTACCTTCATCTCCAGTGTGATGTAAATTACCTCTAAAAGTTATTTCTATCATTGTTTCCCAGATGCCAACCACACCTGACTTTGGATAGATAAAAGGATGATAACCTGCCAGCTTCACTTGGTCCAGACAAGCTTGTAGGTGAAACTGCAGCAAGACTCAGCCCAGGTAAGGTGTGCATGGTTCAAATGCTCCCTGAAGACTGCAGAAGGAGGAACAGAAAAAGACATTCTTGTGAAAGAGGAGAGAAAACTGAGTTTTGGGAAGCTGGTGTTTGGAGTTAACAGACTTGGTAGTCTTGCTAAATGTGAAGTTAACTAAAGGAGAGTTCTTCTCAGGGGGAAAGCAACAGGTATTATGGCAGCGTAAAAGACCTCAGCATACACTTGAAGATAGAGGGATAGTGAGAAAATAAGTGATAGTGAGTCACAGAAAAGACTGCCTCACAGTTTTCTAAACGTTGGTGCATTGGCAAAGAACTCGCAGTGAAACAGGTCCCAAAACTTCCTGGCTGATTTCAGAGGAGGTGAAAGGCTCTTGACCCTTTTTTTCTTGGAGATCAATGTCTGTATTTATGCTTAGGCTGTAGAAAGTCCACAGGACTGTACAGAGGAAGTCACTCCTTTCTAATTTCTTCTTCTCTCCATAGGAACCCTATGTAGACAAGACATATGATGTTATTTTGATGCAAAAACTCAACATAATCAAAGTTACATAATCTTTTTTTTTCTCCCCCACAAAAGGTATAATATTTTGTGTTTCTTTAGCAGTGAAGCAAAGCAGCAGCTACAGGAATGCAAAAATAATTCAAGCAAATACGTTTTTTCAGTTACGGACTGTTCTGTCCTCCCTAGGGCATGCAACTTCTTCTCATTTTCAATGAATAATTACAAAATGGCAGCCAATCGAGTAATGTCTTAGGAGAGCAAGAAGTGGAGCCAGCCTTGCTTACCACCATCAAGGCTCCACATGACACTACTCCCTGTGTAGTCCAAAAACAAGTTGTAATACTTTAGCTTCAAACCTTTCATTAGAAGTAATGGAAGTCAGCAGAGGACACCTGCGTGTTCACTGTAACATTTTAATTAGCAAATCCTCCTTTTACTAACTGCAAATCATGAGTGATTGCAAGAATGGCAAATAAGATGAAAGAAATATCTATTATTAGAAAAAAATAGTATAAAAACATAACAGTAAGTTATGGTAGGGTGTGAGTTTGATGTCTGTTTAAGCATCAGCATATTTTAAAACACAAAGCTAAGATGCAGTGTCTTATTAATGCACACCCTGGCAATGTGCATTGCTGTTGGAAAATGAAAATATTATTTTGCTTTTCATTTTTATGAAAAAATGAAAGCAGACTTTTAACAGTTTATAAACAGATCTTTCAAAGGTGAATGTTAATGACAACAATCAAGAAAATGAAAAGCACTAGGAGTTTTTGGCAAGAAGAAAAGCAGAGCACTGCAACCGGAGGAAGTAGTTTATTGGTTAAATACCAGCCATGAAGGTCCATAAGGTGAGAACAGAATAGTGAGTGAACAGAAATCTAACACACATAAAAATGGAAATATCTCACATAAGTCATGAAGCTGTGACTCTGTGTTACTTACAGGAGGAGTAATATTACCTACAGTCACATTTTGGCATTCCTAGCCAAAAGAAATGTACTGATGCTTCTATGTGCTTTTTCCATGTGCATACTATATTGAATAATTTATCCTACAGCTCCTGGGTTAATATGAGTACAGAACACACAGTACAGGGCTGTCTTTTACTTCATGAACTGTCTTTTCAGCATATGTAGTGACTTGGAATCAAAAGCTAAATTGTCCTTGTTGTGCCCAGACCTCCTGGGTGGCAAATGACACATGGATCCCCTTACAGAATTTTCCTTTGTGCATTCCTGAGCCGGAGGAGGATGGAAACCATTGAGCTCTCACTCTCAGATCCACAGAAACTTTTCCAGCCCGTGATGTCCCCTGCACTCTATGAAGAAACAGGAGGGCCTGATTATCACTCCATCTCACTACCAGAAGAGTTGAGTAGGACTTCCTCCTCAGACTCCCGGGTCGGTTTTATTGTCCCTTGCTATTTTAAAGAAGTTCATAATTGAATTCATTGCATGGAGAGATGCTATGGAAAAAATAACATGAACTAAAGAACTATCAGTGTTTCAAAATACAGCTAGTAGTCCACGTCCTTTTAGAGTGACAACCCATTCATAGCCATATCCTCAGACGAGCAGAGACATCTGCCATGTCCGAAGTAAGGTAACAATTGAGCCCTTTCCTTCCCCTCTATTCCCCACAGCATAATTAACAGAAAGAGGAGAAGTCTGATTCTATTTTGAGAAAGAGGAGACAAACTATAGTAGCAATTTAACAAGAAATGTCAGAAGACTGGGAATAGCAGCAATATGACTTATGGGACAGAGAGGGAGAGGCCATGGATGTCAATAGCTGGAAAAAAAAGGAGAGATTTGGGGAAAAGAGGATGGAAAAGAAGGTAGGCTGATGGGAAAGTTCACAACATTTTATCAGTTTCTCAATGAAAGAAATGGACACAATCTTATGTGCAATAATAAAGACATCTTATGTGGTGTGTAATAAAGACAACTTATACCTTTATTAATATGAGCTTAAAATATCAAATATTTTCAGGTAACATTTACAGATAATACAGAACTTGTAGGACAAAGAAGACAAAGCAAGTCTTCTATTCAGGGCTACACATTTGGATATAGATAATTTGGAGAAAAAAATGCAGGTCACTGACAGGCTGGTATCATAACCTGGAAAATGTTTAGGAGTGGATAACCCACTAAACAAGAGCTCCCAGTGAAAGTATAAGGATATGTACATCAGGCTTGTATGAGTTAGCAGAATTATGAACCAAGGAAGGGTGGCAGTTCTTCCAAAACAAGGTTGACAAGCTGAAAATAAATCAAACTATGTATACATGAACTACTTGAGATTTGAGAAACCTGCTGTATGTTTAGAAACCAAGGAATGACCATCTATTTGCACTATCCCTGAAAACCTTGTGGAAGGACTTAAATGTAACATATTGTATATGTGTACGCATGAAGGAAAGATACTTCTAATAGTCGTTAATTTTAAAAACATGAGTCCTTAATGGTTCTTTAATTGAGCAAGAAAAACAGCACAGTTAAATGTAATAGCTGGAGGCTGAAGATGTACAAATTCTTACTGGAACTAAAGCTAACATTTTTAATAGAATAAGTGATTCAGTACTGAAACAATATATTGAGGCATGTGTTGGATTTTCCATCTGACAGCCACTTTAAGCCAAGACCAGATGTCTAGAACTTATCGTTACCTCAGGAGGTAGCTTGAGATTTTTCAGGCCATATTATCTTGACATTCAGACTGGATGATCATAATATCCTTTTACTTTAAAATCTGTAAAACTACTGAATGCAGTATCTGGTAACTATTAGGAATATATGTTAGTGAAATAGGCATCTACTTAGTTACAAATATTCTTCAAAGCTTTTCAAAAGACTCTAGTTTCCTAGACCTTTTTTGTACAGTAGAAGTCATTTCAGTTTGATTATAAGTTTACTCTAAGTTCTTAACCAGAAATTTGAGAATTAGTTTACGTTTTGTCTTGACATAAAAATGTGCCAAAGGTGATTTAATTTTTATTATAAAATACATATAATACTTATGCATTACTACCTTTGATTTATTGTGGTTTATTAGCAAAATCAATGTGTCTATTTATCATTAAGTTTGCAGGGTTTGCATCTGAGTTCAGTAAATTCTCACAGTCCTGTACTGTGCCTGCCTTCCGTGTGAAGGTGATGCACAGAAGCCTGTCCTTTAATGGTAAGATCGTCCAGGAGGCCTGACCCAACCCACTGAGGGAACGAAAAGAAAACAAAAGTTACTGCAATTTCCTCGTCAGATCTTAAGTGAAGTCCCTAGGAAAACTCCCACTGATTTTGACCAGGCTCTGGAGCAAGATCTTTCTTCTTCAGCTGATCTTTCTATTGGAAAAAAGGCAAAACACTTGCTCCTGCTTCACCGGTGCTGCTCATGTGAAAAAAAAACAAAAGACCCTCAAAGCAGAGCTACAAGGAGTATGAAGGTGGATGGTGCAGGGCTGAGGGGACTGGAGCTGGCAGCTCACAGGAGGACCTGGAAAATCTTGAAGTGCATAAGCACTGCCCGCAGTGAGTGAACCAGCATCTGCTATAGTTCCTTCGGGCCAACAAACTTCCAACCCAACATGCGTCTATCCAACAGCACGAGATCAGATCCACTGCTAGGTTTTATTTAAACAGATCAGCTGGTGCTCAAACAGGGGTCTAACATAATCCTAATACTCCAAGGCATCTGCCAGAATACAAATGGAAACATCTGCAATGCCAGTGTTGGCTCCTTTTAAAGCAAAATGGGTCAGATATTTTTCTGATTATGTGAGTGTACCTATAAGCCATGTTACAAAAACATTGCTTGAGCTGTTAGTTTAAATCTCAAAACATTTGGGAAAGATTCTTTGTTCAATGGTAATTCCTGTAAAAGAAGCTTATCTGGTAACCCTCCCTTGCAAAAATATTTTCAGTGATTGTGAAATGATGAAGGGTAGATAGCATACAAGGGACTAAAATAATCATCTAAATTTTCAGCAGAATCACATCAGTATAGTTTTGTGGTTTACGTCTTTGATGATCTGCCCTTCTATTTTGCTTACATGTTAATCTGAATTAAAATGTGTATTTTTAAATATGCATGCCATTCTTTATACGGGTAAATCATCTTTAAAGCCAGCAGTAATTTTGCCTTTCTAAAGAATAAAAGAGGATGACAGGATCCCTAAATAAGAATGGATTAGCAGAGATTCAGAGAACACCTGAAGAAATTGAATGGAGAAAAAAGAAAGGATGTTGCATCACTGTGCCTTGAAAAGCAATACCTCAAAGAAAGGAGTACAGCAGCCTTTGTTCCAAAGGCTGATACATTTTAATCAAATTAATTTCCAGATAATACAATGCATAACAATTGCAGGCTTAAAAACAGTGAAATACAATTTTTGTTTGTGGAATCATGTAAAATATTAAAGACTTGATTCAGGAGGGGAGATTTTAGTAATTCTGCTGATGCCTTTTTGTAGAGTGTCTCTAGCACAGAGCTTTACCAGCAGTGTGATATTGTCATGATGCAATGACAAGGAAGTCATTAGTCTTCCTTTCTGCACAAGGAAGACTAAGACTTCCGGTAACTACCCAGAACCCAGAAAGCTTTTTCTGTTGATCCACAAGTTGGCATCACTTCCGAGCTGTGTTTCGCCTAACCACAGGAAAATAGAAGTCAGAGGTCTGCTGCTCAAAAATAGAAATTCAGTTTTTCAGAAAGTAATCTTTTTTATCTTTTTCTTTTTTTCCCCCCCCGCTTTGGGGACAGTCATCATTAGCCTGATAATATGACCTCTTGAAATTTGTTGTGCAAAAGTACGGGAAACAAGAAAGCAGCCAATAGATCAGTAGCCAAGGCAGTTATTCAAGAAAGCCACAGCGAAAGCCCCTCGTCTGCCTAATTAGGTGCAGTGATTTGAACTCAGCATCCACAATGGTATGTCCTAACCATGAGGTTATGGAGTCAGTTTTTTCTTCTGTCTCTAAACTTCATACACGAGGTGTTTCTGATGCGGACGTGGGGCCAAAAGAGACTCGTTATTCCAAAGGGATCTTGAAAACCACATCCAATTTAAAGCAAGTAAGTAATCCTGATCTCTTCCTTCTTCTTCTTCTTCTAGTTTTCACTGAGAATTCCACTAAAACTGTCTGACAGTATTACTGTCAATTCTTATTTCATTTACACAGAAGTTTGGTTTGGATTAACTAGGTACGTTTTCATAACAGTTGCAGGTGAATTCCAGTAGCAGTAAGTGTCCGGATGGCACAGTGCTGACCATCCAGCTGCTCCATTCCACCCCGTTCTTCCAGTCTGGTTGCTGTGGACTTGACTGTTTTTGTTTTTGAACAGTCATGAGCAAAACGATTAAAATCATAAGGAAATGAGAAATAGGTGTTTATAGGTGTTGTCAGTAAAATGCAATAGCAGGGATAAAGTCAGTGCTCCATAGGCAGTCTTCTTTGGGTATTTTAGTTCACTCAAGCATCAGTTATTTCTCATCACTTATTCGTACTCCTAATATTCAATGTTACAGCATCTGCTTCTTTCTTCTCAGAATACAGAAAAGGAAAAGAAAAAAAAAGTCCCCTTTTCTTCCATGGGAGCTTTGCTTTGTGGTGACTGCAAATGGTGCAATGGAGCAAACGGTGACTTCAGGAACTGCCCAATTGCTCTAAGGATTTGTTGTAACTTAGATTGCTGCAAGGCTTGGTGTTCATTTATCAGCTACCACATTTCTTAGGCTAGCTGGCTTTGCTTACTATTTTACAATTTTTACTTGAGATTTTCTCAGTTCAGGTGCAAGTAACAAGTTGGGAATGAGGGCCTTTGATCCTTTTTCTAATTTTTGAAGTTTGTGCTAGTGTTGTATTGGGTTGTACTGTAAACATTTGTTTTCTTCCTGTAAGCCTTGAGGAGCCAAGAATGATGCTGCACAGACTGGATACGACTTTACTGTCTACACAAAATCCTCCCTAAGACCATGCAAAAAGCTGCTGATCTAAATAACATAAAAGTGGCTTCTCTGTTTCTTCTGCAGTGTAAAAAGTCTGTGAGGCAGTCCCCACTTTTGTATTCTCAGATAAGTTATTTGGAAGCATTTCTCGATGCAGAAGTGACTCTGCAATGTTGGCACAGTAGCAGTGAGAATAACTAATTCAAAATTGCTATGCTACAAATATTTCAGTTTTCCTCTCTCAGACTCTTAAGAAATGCCATACTTGATACTAAAAAGTGTGAAAGGTCTGCTGATAATTCTACTTTGATGTTAAATTGATATAATGGTAATAGAATTGTAGCACTATATGTTGCTGAATTGCAGGACTGTTTTACAGAATTCCTTTATTTTTCATTCTTCTATTTTTCAGTCATTAATAATTTCAATGGCGCAAAGGTTACTTAACTATTTTCCAGGGCTTGTCGTGTAGAGCATTATAGCTATTACAAAACCACTCCGAAACTCCATGAAACAGAGCCAGCTGAGTCACAGGCATTAAGAGATGCTCAAAGCTGTAGAACGTAGATCTGTGTGTTGACCCTGGGCACTTATCTAACACGTATTATATACCTTTAGAGCAACTCATGTTTTTTTGAAGTGTCTGATAAAGATGCCTTTTTAAAGTTTTTGTTTGTTAGTTTTAGGAAAACAGTACTGGCAAAGGTTAAGAGGTTATGTTTGCGCTGCCTTTAGGAGCTCAACATGCTCCCAGAACCAGGTTTATATTCCATTTGCAGGGCACCCATGGTCTGGGCTATGCAGAGCCAGGTATTTCTGCTGCAAAAGTTCATGTGGTGATCCACAACCGTGGCCGGTCCAGGCCCAATGTGCTTATTCCTCTGACACTAAAGAAATTGTTCAGCTGGACTTGCTGTTCAGCAGTCCAGATGTCTCAGGGCTTGTTCCCTTGGGTCTTCTCACAGCTCACAGCAGAGAGGTTTCACAGCAGTGCCTGATCCCAACTCGCACCCACATGGTACCAAATGAGAGAGCACGGACCTGAACAAAACCTGCAGGGGCTAATTAGTATTGATTTTAGATTTACAAATACTGATCTCTAATTATGAGATGAGCCTTTGTTTAGCTTCCTTTTTCCTCTTTTTACAGAGCATGGGCAAGAATCCCCTCTCTGAGGGAAGCCTGTGAAATGAGATGTATTATTGTGCGCAGTGGCAGATGGAGCCGTAATGGGTTTCTTTCATTGTGCTTGTTGTCTTTTGGCCAATAGTGATTCTCCAGTGAGTCTCATTTTATTTTTCAGTTGTTGAAGCTCCTTTGTTCAGAGTCCAGATTAGTATGCATAAAGTGACTCTGCATGCCCCAGGTGATCACATCTTCCAGGATTTTTTTTGTTACAGATGGTTTGTACTTAAAACTATCCCAGACCAACAAAGATAGTGAGCAACACCCAATCTAAGTTTTTTTTCACTTGGATGTTTCAGCAACAAAACTGAATTACTTGTGCCCCATCAGGTAGTCCAGGGCACTGGATGTGTGGGACAGGGAGGACTGATCCTGATTGTTTTAAAAGGAATTACTCCAATATTTACACATATTGCTACCTCCAGGCATATATCTGTATAACAACTCATTCAGGAGAAGGAGCAGCTTATCGGGATCTTCTCTCTAGGTGATCTCCAGAAATCAGCCTCTTCTCCTGCTGTGTGAATGAGAAGGTCCATACATATTTTTTCTCTGTTGGTGGTGATGTGTATTTTCATTGTCCATTTTTCTCCTGGGGCTGACTTGCACACTACGTGACTTCTACAGCTACTGCTGATTTCATGGAGGTATGGCTGCCCTCCAGAACCTCTCTGATATGTAGTCAGAGACTGGATTTTATAGTATGAGTACCTCTATATGTGATGTCATTTTGCATGCTCATTTCTTGTTTTGTTCTGTTTTAAATGTCTACCAAACCAACATTGTTGATCCTTTCTACCAACTTAGATCAACTATTCTGTCAACTTTATCGACTTTGTTCTTGTACGGATCCCATACTGCAGGCCTAAAGGTGCTTTGAATAACAAATCAGCTATATTCTACTACTTTAAACCAGCATAAATTTAAATGATAGAATCATATTTACAGGAACAAGAAGCAAGCCAGGAGCAGTGGCCTTTTAAAGTTATCTAACTACAGTCAGTTCAGTTTCTTCAACATGTTGGTCAAATCTTTTTCTTGTAGATATTACTGGCATGCCATAAGGGGAGTATTTGCTTTTGGAGAGTAAGGGATTTTTTTTCTTAATTGCAAATATTTGGTAATAGGCTTTTTTTATGTTACAAAATGTACAACTTTCTTGACTTGCTACTTAATGTGCTGCTTATCAAACAGCCCAGATTACAGCTACATTAGCTATTCCCTCCTTCTCTGTGAACTTCCAGTAATTACTTACAGTAATTCTTCTCTTACTGCAATAACGTATTATTTTAAAGCAGATGTAGCATTCACAGGAATCATTTTGTGAAAGTCCCTCAGCACAGCATTCACATCTCCTGTGCTGCTTTTTTCATCTTTTATGAATTAGTTCATTTCCTATTATTAGGCCATTCCAAGACCATATGATTTTCTGCATTTTGGCAATTTGCTAATCAGGTTTTCTCTTTTTCAAAAGATGTCTCCTGTAGTTTGTATTTCTTCTGAAGTGCCTTCTTTCCTTTATTTAAATTCTTTTCATTTTTCCTGCCTCATTTGTTATTCTATAACAATTATTATTTCAGCTTTGGAATTTCTGGAGTTGGACAACATTCTGGTATCACACTGTCAAAAATGCTGATGTATATGGCATTATGTGTGTAGTACACAAGCACTGAAGCGCTAGAAACAGTGAGAGATGGGATCAAGAAATACTCAGATTGTATCATTCTAGCACATACAATGTCTTTTTCCCCCTGACACCTACTGAAAACAGAGGTCTCTCCTTTCTTAGATGTAATCTGCTGTCACACTAAATCCTTTCCTGGGAAAATATATTTCATAACTTATTGCTGATGCCCAGGAAAGCTTGCACCAGCCGCCAAAGTCTCCTGATACCCATGGCCTGCTGCCTGTGGGACAGCTCTTTACCATCCCTTACTGATAGGGACCTGGTGAGTCAAGTGGCATTTCTTGGTCCACATCATAAAGCCCCACAAAATGGTTACAGGAACAGAGAGATTGCCTCACCATAGTGGTATAAAAAAAGCTTTCAAAAATAAAATTCTATTTAAGCACTATAGAGCCTTAATATGAATGTCAGTGAGAATATTAAAGTCTTGGTTGGGTTGTTTTTTTGATGTATTTTATGCACACACTATTGTTTTGCTCCTTGATATATTGGAAAAAAAATTAAATTTTAAAGCACAAAACTAGAAACTAAGAGCTAGATATTAAATTCTTCTAACACCAGCGTATATAACTGATAGGATGGGAATTATATCTCTAATTGCCAAAAAGCCCATTGGGTAACATGAATCTGGAACAATGCAAGAACAGCTATCCTGAGGTTATTCTGAATATAGCAAGTCGTGAAGTTCATTCAAAAAACAAGAGCACCACTCAGCCAGCTCCTGTGTGAAATAATTAATACAAGGATATATTCATTCAAAGGGCAGGACTGCATGTAACAAAAAAAAAGACGGTTGGAAGAAAATCATTTCATTATGAGAATCATTTCTAAAAGCAGGATTAAAGCAAATGTGGATTATTTACTTTGGGAGAAGAGGAGTTTTTGGCAATGCATAATACTGAAACAGAATATTCATGATGGAAGGCTTAAGCTACATGTTCATGGAGGACTTACACTTAGAGGGCTGTGATGTTTAATGGCATTTAAAGAAAGAGCAAGAAATTTTGTCTTGCTAAGATCATATAATACCAAGCATGGGCTTGCAGGATGCCAATTCATAGGCACTGAGGATGTCAATAAAAAAAAAAAAAAAAAAAAAAAAACAGAGGCTGTAAGGCTTGATTTTGCTGCATGGCTTTATGGACAAAACCAGCCACAGGTAGATGCATTTAAAAAGCACATGTCTAAAGCAGTCTGGCTGGAGCTATTCAGTAGAATAGGATCCAAATACAAAGAAAGGTGTGTCGCCTAAATAGGCAAAACATGGTAGAAATCTGAGTCAGATGAATGAAATTTCCTGAGAGTGGAGTCAAAAGAAAGAGCAGGGAGACACAGGCTCTTTGTTACTGTAGTTCCAGCCTGTGGTTGAGCTGTGTTCTCCATTACAACCCAAATATCTTGATATTTATAATCTAGGATATTTCAAACTACAGCAGGTTGAAAGCAAATATGCTGATGTTATGAATCTGGTTGTGTAAAGTTAATTCTTTCTAAAATTACAGTACAGTAATATATAAATTGGTGTGTGTGATGTCAGTTAGTTGAGAAGGGAAACCTTTTCATTAGCTCCACATAAAAACTATCGAAAGTCATTTCGAAATATATATTTATTTTGCAGTAAGAATAGAACATTTTAATGTCTTAAATGAAAAATGAAACATTATTATTGATGCTTAGACAGCATTTTCTTGGAAGGCTTTTGTCCTAATAATCACAGCAATTCATTATGAATTTAAGTACAATTTATTCGTAGAACAATAGCTTAAATGACGAGGACATGGGAATTGTGCTGTACACAGAGACATGGTGAAATTAATCAATTTGTTATCTGTATCAATATTCTAGGGGAAAAAGAACAGAGATCTTGTTCCAATATTTTACATATCCAAAATGTTAAGCTGAATAATTGGAGACCAATTTCATTTGACACAAGTCAGCAGACTCTAGGGTTTGAAGCTAGATAATAATAGAGTAGTGGAGTGCTGATGGGTACATCCTTTACTGGCTTCATGGATACCTTAATCAGAAGATATGCACCTTGGTTTGCTTGGGCAGGTAGAAACTATATCCTAAAAGACTGTCAGTGCTGTAACCCAGAGGGGCCCTTTAATGTTGGGGGCACTGCCTGTGTGCTGGTGTCCCTTCTCTGGCATCCCCAGAGAAGTTGACATTGACAGGGCAAGGCATTGGCTCCACTTCCTCCTTGCAATGGCACATAAATGGGGGATCATAAAAGCATCTGGTACCTTGCCTCCTTCCTAAAGAGTGCAGTGGGCTGTTTGTCTCACATATCAGGAGAAGCACTACAAAATATATTCTTTTTTATACTGCCTGATAGTACGTCTGACGAATATTGACTTGATGTTTGAAAATCTGCCGAGACAGCCTAAGCACTCTGCCTCCTCCTTATTAATATTTGCAATTGCTGCATGTGGCATAAGGTTGCTGAGCCAGAGAGATCAGGGAAGATGTGGTATGCTAACTGCAAGCTTCAGAATAGAAATCCTACTGGGGATAATTCTTTAGCATAGGACTTAGGAAAGAGAACACGCGTTGTTAAGGGAACAGCTTATTTTAGGAATATTACCCTAGAACATAAAAACAGAGGGGAATCGAGTTTGCAGGAGTCAACACACTTTATGCCAGAGGAGTCTTTACTGAAGAGCAAATTCATTTTTTTCGCTTAACATACATCTTGGCAAAACCAGTTAAGGCTCATATTCATTGCGTCTGTGTTGCATTAGTATCTACTCTTTTCATGGAACAAAATTCTATATTCTCCCTTCCCCTCCTGAAGAAGCCCTGGATCTGTATATTTTTGGGAATAGGAGAGGCAGTCATCCCTAATATTCCTGCTCAGCCTTTGTGGGAGGCCCAGTGAATATTTCTCGTACCCCGGAAGGTCCCTGAGCCACCCTGGAAGGCTGGATGTCTCCTTCCTCCGCCTGCCTTTCCCACCTCTCTGGATGCAGAGTTTGCTCTGTTCTTTTCCTTTATTGCTTGTGTTTCTCTTTCCGCGGTGGGAGGGAGACCAGCTCTCAGGGCATGCAGCTATGGGTTACACAAAGTTGTGGGATAGGTGGTTAGAAAACCTTAAAAATATGGGGCCTTGCGGCCCCTTCGCATTGCTGTGGGAGAGAGGCTCCAGGGGAGAGCAGTTTGAAAGGCCTGTTCCCCAGTCCTTGGGTCCACGGCCCTCCGTCCCCTCGGACCGGGTGGAAGCCTCCCCGCCCCAGAAGGCCCTCCCGGTAATGTCAGCCACGAGGAGGTCTATCCATGCCTTTCAGGTGCCTCCACTCTGTGCCCCAGAGGCACCATGAACTATAATGAGATGGGTTTAAAGAGTCCCTGGCTGTGGCTTTAGACAGCACGATCCGTGGCTGAACCAGGAGAGGGGCCACTTTACATCAACACATTCAAAGAATAAGTGTACGATTCACTGCCCTGACACATTTCCTTGATCAGAAGCCAGCTATACAGGGTAGTTAGCATCCTGTGATTGTTAATTTGTATATACAAATCAGAGTTGTGAACGTAAAGACTTTCTAGGGCCATTAACCCCAGCTCTGTGAACAGGGGTGCCAGCTACTATCAAAATAGCCGCCTGCACAGCTGGTGACAGCGATGAAAAGAAGCAGCAGCATCCCCAAGGGAGACTTGAAAGTCTCCATGAAGGCACGAGCACCATCCTCGCTAGCCAGGAGCTGCTGCAAGGGAAGGGCGGTCACGGCGCTTGCGGCTGTGGCGACGCAGCAGGGCAGAGGATGCTCCCCAGGACATGAAGGTAAGCCCATTTGCTGGTGCCAAAATCTGTGTCTGGGAAGGATCTTCAGGTCTCTCAGGAAAGGAGAGAACCAGGTCCCTGCCCAGGCCCTTGTTTCCCTGTCTCTGCTCCTACACCATTATGTTGCTGCCTTATTGTAAAACCAGACAAGTCCTAACTACCTTGAAGCATTTGGAGGCCTTCAGTGAGAAGAAATGGTTGGTTATTTAGTGGCATCCATAACCTGATTGATCTTGGGCTCTTACTTGGTTGATTTGCTTTCTAATGCTTGCAAGAAAATGGGAAAAGAATTTGGACACAGTTGTGACCATTTAGGCATCAAACACATGCAGTTTAATTCACCCCTTTACTTTATGTTTGTGCTATATGCAACCCCAGTGTCATGCTCTAGACTTCTTGCTTTGTGTACCTTGGTATTCCTAATGAATTTTTTTTTGGTTAAAATTCCAGTGGAGTTGTGACTTATTAGGGCTAGATGCATACAATATGCAATACAATAGATTAGCAATAGATGGTGCACATCTTGTTTGACAAAGGCCTTTAGACTATCCTTAAAATAGTTAGTCTGAGTCACAAGCTGTGCTCAGCCTTTTTCCCTTTCTCCCATCTCCTCCTGTGAATGGGACCTTTGAAATGAATGTGACCTTTGCTGTTGACGTGACTGTAACTGAGTGCATGTGCTGCTAAGCCTGGCAAAATGCTGATCTGGAGCTGCACTTGGCTGGGATGATACCGGCAAGGATACTTACCCGCTCAGAGGATTGTTTAAGACTAATGAAAACAATGATTAGGATGGCAGACTATAGCTTGTTCTTCAAATGGGTGTAAAAGAACTACCGGGAACATTAGGTAATAAGTTTAAATTGAAGAGAGAATAACAGTGATGAATTATAACCTAAGTCAATATTGAAATCTGACAGTAAGTTGCATGATCTCACAGAAATGTAGTCATTTTTCTGTGTTTTATAATCTGATCTCCTTTTTTAATTAAAATTTTAGACAGTAGTAAAAATGCAGAAAGAAATTCCTTATATTTTCTTTCCTCAACACAATGAAAATGAGAAGACAGTGATGATGAGTTACTTTCCAGTAACGTAATAATAAGATAGGCAAGCAGTACATTGAATATGCAAAGATGTAAGGCATTTTTGCTTACAAATGAAGAAAATTAAAAGTATGGATGTTTCAGGAACAATATTTGTAGGAAAAATCCAGACGTGGAAGCCTGTATGGACAGCCAGTAGTTCCTAGTTCAGCTATCTGTTGGGAACGTGCTTGCTCATTATCATGAAACTATCCCTCTTGTACACAGCTGTAATGCTAATTTTAATCTTTTCTTGATGTTCAAGTTTTATACCTGCAGAAGCAGTATGGCATTAAAACTCCACAGAATTGATATATTAAGAAAATTTTTGTTTTGTTTAAATAAGCATCAAATTCTTTGTGTTGTTTTATCTGGGTTAGAGAAGATGGATCCTTCCATAGAGGTAAAATATTTAAAGTTCCTGAAGATGGGAATTAAATAAAACCTGACACATAACTTGGTTTGACATTTGAGTGTACTAAAATTTTTGCATGAAAAGTGTTACGTGGAAAATCTTCCCTAAGGTCAAGCCATAGAAGATTTGGACTTTCCAAATAGATTTTCATTAGTCAGATTTTCAATAGCTTAGTGCTGTTGAGAATAATAGCCAGATCGCTGTCTTTCACTGTAATCTTCAGACATTTTTTAAACCATCTGCTTTGGATAAATAGAACATTCTGATGCTACTTTCTCCCTAAACTTGAGAAATTAGAGATTATTTCAGCTGTGACATACTTTGGAGTGTTGCTAGAAGCAGATATATTCACCTTTGTGACGGGAGCATTGATGTTCTTCTCTCGAAAGGCAGCTACTTCCACTCTCAGAGCTACAGCAGGACTTTGTACGGAAGCAAAGGCAGAGGAGAGGAGGACTGTGTTATCAACACAGTCAGAAGTATTTAGAGGCTATCTCTGTTGTGGAAGATTATTGTGTGAAAGGACCTTTCTTTCACACTTGCGATGCTCTAAATTTGCTCCTAAGTGTCTAGATGTGCCTTCTAACTTCTCAATGGCAGATTTTATTTTAAGGCCAGGTCACATGTTCTGGTCAACTGTTCTCAATTTTTAAAAAATGAATGGTCGAGGAAATGGGGCTCTGGATCAGTGATGTGTGTTTGATTTGCATTACTATTTCCAGGGTTCATTGTCCTTGTTTACTGAGGTTTTTTTTAACATGTCTTTGCAATTGTCTATGAACATGTGGTTTTTGTCTTAGACAATGCAAGGAGTTAATAAAGAGGGTTGGGAAAACACAGGACTTGGGTCAGAGGAAATAATTGTTTCTGTTATAGGATTTTTCAATACTGAAAGTCTTTCTGTTAGTAATAGCAAGCAAAATATTAATTACGCTGAGTTGTTTTTGTCCTCTTGAGTTTAGGGAATATTGATACTGTTCTAAGCAAAGAGACAGCTGGACAACTATGTCTGACAGTTGCTGTGGGACTGAACAGTCTTGCATAAATACTTTGGAGACTGGGTTTTCTTATGTGTTAAAGAACCCTTAACTCTGGAGGAAGAAAATACACTTTGCATGGAGCACTGACTGGCTAGAAGTTTGGCACAACAGCTGAAACTGTTGTAGGTGTCAGTGTTCATCACAAACTTACAAAAGTAAGACTGTCTTTAAATGTCTTATTTGGTTGGACAGGGAACAGACAGGACAGGGAACTCTACCTCTTGATTACTGCATGTCTAAACCTTCAACTTTCTGTAATAACTAAGTGGGAAAGTGATATATGATCCTAGCACAGAAAACAAAAAGGTTTAATTTGGGACCATTTAATCTAAATGTGATGTGAGAGCCTACACTTTAGCGTATAATTTCATGAGCTCCTTTTCCTTATCTTTGTCCTAAACTGTACCATATTGATTCTGGACTGCATTTCCCCCTTCTCACTCTTGCCCCTTGTAGCTTGTAGCTACCCAGTTCCCTGCATTTGTCCAGGATATTTCCCGTGGTTCTTCGGCTTGACGGTACCGCTTGTATTGGCATCCAGAAAACCTGCCTTTCAGATTTCACCATCCTGTGTGCTAGATCACTCCAAGCTGAGAGCCCTTAGCATCTTGCCCTACACTGCTGTCACATTGTTCATGCTTGTTGTAGATGGGAAGGATGACAGTGGACGTAGTTCTGAGCTCCCCATTCTGAGCTGAGAGAAACATATACCAAGGAGCAGCTCTGCCTCTGTGTCCCTTTCTATTACTGCTGCTCAGTAACCATTCGGTATCTGCAGGATCAGCATCTTTGTCACCTCATTGTCACTCTATGAGGAACAATCCTGCTGTCATAACAGATAGAATTAATTAGAAAATATGAGGATGTACTCATTATTCTAGGCCTTTTTGCATCTTTCCTAGAGGCAATTTCAATTCCCTGCTCCTGATGCTTTTCCTAAGCCAACCACAGCTACCAGCAAAAGTCAGGGATGCTATATGCATGTTACGTGGGTGACAATAACTTAGATACTGCTATTTTGCACAACACTATGTCCTAAAGGAAAATACAAAAATAGACCCCTGCCAAGTTCTGACTGTATGTGCCTCCTTGACAAGTGGGAACTCTGAGCACTACAGTTTCTGACAAATCAACAGCTTAGGAGTGTTGTTAGCCTACATAGGGATGTGGTGTTGGTTTAGGTTTGACCAAGATTCACAGGAGAGATTCTACTGTTATTTTTCTAGATAGCAAAATTATCCATCTCTCCTTTTTAAAGGAGCTGAATCTTCTATCTCATATTTTTTTCTTTTGTGTAATATGGAGAGCAAGATATGAAACTACTCAAACGTAGTGGATAACTTGTACTGCCTCAGTAGGGTGGCTGGAGGTATTGTTCCTCAAATACAATAGTTTGGGCAATGCAAAATGAACTGTTTTGCTAAATGTGACTCACTGCATGAGTTTTTCTGTAGGAACTCAAATGCTCTCAGAGCCAGTACTCATTAACTGGAAAGGGGTGGAAATGATTTATTCTCTTCCTTGCCTCAAACCTGCAGGCACAAACATGTGACAGCTTACACATCATGTCGTAGACATCTCTTCCAAGTAGAAAAACATTCCACTACTTTTGAACATCACACACGGACCTGCTAAAAATTAGTAAAATCTGTTCCTAATTTAGTAAATTTTAATATAACATCATACAATAACAAATTTATAACCTTTTCCCACACTCTCTTGCTTTGTGTCTCTTGATGCTGTGAAGATGTAGAGCGTCACCATCCAGATGAAGATTTTTTCTTGGCATATGGAAATTTCTAGGTAGGAGATGACAGTATACTTGAAAGAGGAGGCCTCCTAAGGGAAAGAGAGTTTAGCCTTTTCTGTCCCAGAAAGTGCCTGCTATATAATGTTCAGTCTGTTACGTTACATGTCCACATACAGCACAACAACTCTATTCACTCCTATGAAACTCCTGGGCTTGTACACCTTTGAGCAAGGAGCCTAGTGCTTTTAGGAAACATGCTGCTTAAAACTTTCCTAAAACTAATGAAGTGATTGCTTAATTTCAATCTGAATACTGGAGGTTAGGACTGAACTAATCCCATAAACCCTATCTGGTAGTGTTACATACTTAATACATGAAAAAATTCTGTATATTAAGCACATATTTGTGTCTGGGATCACAACAGTGCACTTGAACTACACATATGTTCCTGTCATTTTAATGTACCCAAATCCACTTTTCTGAAATTGTGTTGGCTCCCAAAATATGTTTAGTTCTCATATTTTTATAGTGCTACTAGATTTTTACTAAAAGAGGTAATTTTAATATTGTTAAGTGGCTAAAAATGCCTAACCTCTGCTCCCTCAAAGAAGGTTTTACCCAATAACATCTAATCTCTACCACTATATATATATATATATATAAAACAAATATAAACATATTTATATTTATATTTTCACATGCATTCAAGGATACAAGAATATATATGGAAGTTTCCTGTGAAAACAGGAATAAAGCTTTGAGATTGCTGTGTAGTTTCTCAGATGATAACGCTGTTTCCTAAGGAATGCAATCTTTCTTAAGGAATGCAAAAAGTTAAAAATAGTAGAACCCATTGGATCTAACCCATTTTTTTTCTGTATGGCAAGGCTGTTCCGCATCCCTTCACCCCAGCAGAAAGCAGAATGAGTAGCTCCCCTTCCCGGCCCACTGCGAGCCATTTACCACAGTCTCCCAGAAACCCAGTCTTTGCTATGACACACTTGCCGCAGTCTGTGACTAACCCTTCTGCCATACCATACCGTACATGATGCGCAGTTCTTTTTTGACCATATCTACAACAAATAAGCAAAATTAGTCCTGGAAAATGAGTAGTCAAGACTGCCACTCAGCTTCCTTTTGGCTAGAATATTAAACAGTAGATGTGTCATTAGAATGAGATTGTTCCAGAGATATTCTAGTGTAATTTATTTTCAGAGTATTGCTGTTATGTGCATGGATGCCTAGACACAGTGATTAGATTCTTTAGGAAAAAAAATCCCTCTATAGATTTCATTTTTCCTCAGTACTTGAGTTTTTCAGTCTTATTACAATTCAAGAAGTTGAATTTTCACAGGCTTTTATTGCTCTGTCTCTATCTACTCAGACATAGAGCTGCTGATTTTAGCCCATAGTTGATTTTATCACTAAGGTATGTAAACAGCTGACAATAAAAGGAATAGTTATGCATAATAATGAAAAGGGAGAAGCTTTTTTTTTTTTTTTTTAACTGCAAGCTATATCTCTTTTAAACTAAAGCCACATGCATCAGTGGTTGATCGAGGTTTTTTTCTGCCCCATATAGCTTGATGCGTTCCAACTAAGCCACGTTTAAAGAGCTACAGACTTAGAATTCCTGATATCTCTCTTTTTCCTCCCATCTTAGAAAACCAGAGGATTAGATGACAAAATTTAGTAGTTTCTTTCACAAAAGGAATGAGAGAGATTAAATGGATGTTAAAAATGAAAAACCGCCAGGAAACACTACAAACCATTCATTTAGGTATGTTTGAGGCCAAAGACTACAGACTTCAGGTTTTAGTGGTAAGAGGCATATTCTGCCAGCATTTATTTTGTAAATAAAATTCTTCAAAAAATACATAATTTGTAAGCCATTCAAAATGCATCACAGAATCAGATTGAATTCTTCGTGCTTTCTTCTGCACAGAAAAGTTGGGCAGTGAGGGAACCATGGGAAAAATCTGCAAAGTACTGCCAGTTATTATGTCAAAATGTCATCTGAGCTTTTTGTAAAAGCTTCTGGAAAGCATTATACTTGTCAACTCTGTCTTCTTATGTTGCTATTGCCATTATCAACTTCCCAACAGAAATTTAGAGAGGCTTGTATTTTTTGTCCTCTTTGGTCTTATAGAATGAAGGCCATTGGCAAGAAGCTGGGATAAGCCTTAGGGATTTTATGATTATCATATTCAATTTAATGAGCACTCCCCACCAAGCAGCAGTCGTGCATTTTCATGACCTCAAAATACTACTTCATGTCAAGGGATTCCAATAGGGGAATGGGGGTTCTTGTGTTTGATGGGGTGGCAATTTAGACTTTTGATTACATACCCACCAGGGCAGAGGTAGCAGAGTGCCCAGCGCATCTAGTTCAAAGTCGTGTAGGAACTTGTGGTTGATGTGAATGTTAATGGTACAGGGATAAGAGGAGGAGACATTGAATAATTTCAGCTGTGGGATAATAGACAAGGAAACTTTGTGGGTTAGTCTGAAGTCATCCCAATACAACATCTAAGATTGGAGAGGCATTGACAAATGGTTGAGGAAGAGGGGTTTATATTGTTTAGGAATTGCAGGAGTTGCATGCTGGAGGCATGCAGAGAAAATGGCATTACTTTCTAGCTCCATCTAAACAAAATGGACCTAGTCTGCTGACACTGAAAAATTGATAGTAGAGTTATTCAGACTGTGGGCAGATGACCAAGGAAATAAGAGCATTAAGTTTGGGATTAGACATTCTGTAGGGATGAAGATATAAGAGTTTGGAATCATCTAAAATGTAGGGCAGATCCAAAAAAAGTCAGTCAGGAAGTAGCTAATAGTTTCTGTAAGTAAAGTCCCATTACGTTACGCACTAAAGAAACTACACCAAGACTATGAAAATCTTTATAAATGTTAGGAAATTAGGAAGACTGATTTACAGCAATGTTGTAATTAACAATACTGATAAAAATGGCACCTAAGAAATGTAATAAAAGAAAGAAAATTGAATTACAGAGAATCAAGCTCAGGAATCATGAATCAGCACAGGAATGATTCTTTTTGTGTCACTTTCCGACCCACTCTGGTTAAGAAAAAATTATATCCAAATAGGGCAAATAAAGTTAAGTATATCAACAAAAACCACAGAATAAATAAGGAGAAAAATGTCATCCTTAAAAGGAAGAGCGATACTGGGTTACTGGAAATCCTAGTTAGCATGATGACTGAGACATCCTAAAAGAGATGGAGAAGCACATAAGGACAGAGAGAAAATAATAGGGCAGAAAACTTCAGTCCTGAATGTAATGGGGAAAGGTCAACAAGCCTGTTGAAGCTCTTTAAAGGATTTGATGGGTATGTGGATAATGCTGATATGGTTGATAAAGTGTATTTTTGAACAGGATATGAACAAAATATTTTTGAATAGGAATCATATCAAACCTTCAAAAATAAATAAACCATAAAGTTAGAATAAGAATGTTGTCTCATTTATTGTAAGCGAATTAGCAAGACAGTGAAGGGTAGAAACAGTTCTCATAAGGAAGTCTGGTAGTGGAACCTTGCAGAGACCTATGCTGGGAAATAGTAGGTTTACTGCCTCTAGGCACAGTGGGATCTGTAATCTTCGAACTAGGTGAAACTTTTGAACACTGTAACCATTGCACAAGTATTCAAAGAACTTTAGATGAGAAGATGTTGCCTTTGGATTTTGCATAGTGCTTGTATTCTCCCTTCTCTCTGATTTGTATTATGGGGAGGAAAAAGATCTGTCTTCATCATTAACTGCAGAGAAACAGTAATGATGGAGAGGTTAATATTTCAGAGATGAAACCAAGCATGTGTCATCACTGGGTAAAGTGCTCCTCCACTGTAAATGTAGCTTCTCCCTTATCTGAATGAATGGAAGTTGTTAAGAGAGAGAATTTAGGAAACCAGTAATTGCAGGATAGCATTTTTCCTTTGAAAAGCGCCTAGCAAATACAACTAAAACTTACGATCTTGTCATTACTGATATGGAAGAAAAACTGTTGTTCTCGGCTCACTAGAAATGGTTCTCTGAAAATAGTTTCCATTTGCTGTCTTACATATTTACTTTTTTACATACAGTATGTATAGACTTATTCATCATAGCTTATATTATAGGTAGGGTGTGTTATTAGGGACATGTAAATTTGTACTTTTGAGAAAGCCAAAACAAGCTGTCATTTTTTTAAATTTGCCCTAACACAAACGAGAAAACAAAAAGGTTTTGGTAATTTATAGCTATGACCTTGCCACATAACATGTCCTCATGGCAAAAGTGATCTCATGATTCCTTTTTATGGCAAAGACTCTTATAAATTGCCTAAAAAGTGTCAGCCATAATTGACTTTAAAATGTTTTTTTTATCAAGACCTCCTTTTATTAAAAAAAAAAAAAAAAAATCTTGTGATGTAATTCATTTCTCCTAACTCTAGATGTCTCGGACAAATCCTTCCCCCATGGACTCTATTGATTATCAGGGGACCTTGAACACCTAGGTCAGATATAGGCACTAGAAAGTTAGGAGTGCTGAATCTCGTACAAGGTGCCTCATTTTTTTCACCACAAAATTCTTACTGAAATGGATGAAAAAGGTATGATGTTCCATTAGTTGTGCCTTATGTTTAAATGCCAATGTGACAAGCTTCTGTGTGAACTTAAGTGAATCAGGGTATTTAGTATTGGAAGAAGCAACAATTGAACCAATCCTCATCACATGCATATTCATCAAGGTGTTTCATCACATACAGGAATATAATACACAGCACTAAGTAATGTGGATAGAAATAGAATATTGTGGGGTATGTAGCTATATTTACAAAATATATTTAAAAATATAAAGTCAAGTAGGAGGCTCCTAAGCAGATTGGTACCATGTTCTCTGCTTGTAAATTGGCAAGTATCTCACAGTTTGGTAAATGCTGCAAGACTTCTACCTTTAATGCTTAATACTATTGTAAACCTGGTTCATAGCTTCTAATTAGGTTCATCCATCTGGCAATATCTATAAAATAAAATATTCTTCTATGATCAGGCTGCAAACAGAGTATCATTATTATGCTTCCAGTTTTCTATCAGGAAAAGTATATTAAATCCTCTCTCTTTGGGCAGACAAATCTGAAAAATATCAATAATAATAACAAAAAGACTTGCTACACATATCAGTTGGTTAAGACAAGTAACCACAGCTGAGTGATCAACAAAACCCATAAAGCACTATTCCTAAAGATAATGTTCCCAGTTGATATACTGTGCCAGAAGCTAAATGTGTCAATATACTTTATAATAGAAAACTAGATAAAATATCATAAAGTTGAAAATGAAGAATTTAATATTTTCCTATTGGCTATTTAGGTAACCCTAATCGTCTCACTGAAAGTACCTTTCTCCAAAGCAAATTTTGAAAGACATAAAACATTATAATTTAAATGACGATAAGTACAATATTATTCAAGATTCCATAAACAATCTATGAAAGTGGAGATTAATCTAATCTCAAAACAGCAGGTGAACCTGATAAAAAATAGCAATGCAAAAAAAAAAAAAAATAGGATAGTACTTTTTAAAGATAACTTTTTAAAAGTAGTACTTAATTAACTCAAGGAAACCTGATCTGTGAAAGTCAGTGAGACCAGCTGTCTGGCAAGGTTTATGCTGGTATTAAACACTAAATAAAAAACAAGCAGAGTTTTGCTAAAGAAAAGAGAGTAAGACTCAGTGCAGGTCCTAAGAATTTACTACTGAATATTGGCCTACTATATTCCTAGCAGTTTCCGTAATTATTTTCTAAGGGATTGCAACCCTTTCCCCTGAAATTCTAGGTTGGACTTTATGGGCTTGATTATACTGGATTGTATGCTGTGCTGCTCGTGTGTGGCAATTTCTATGATTTTAAATCCTTTAAATATTTCCGTTAAGACACAAACATGAATAGTTATTTCAAATCCGTGGATGAAGATCCTGTCTATCATCCCATCTTGACTGAATCACACCGGATTTCACTGCGTTCCAGGAGGCTAACGCAGAAAGCAGACAGAAATCATCTGGCTCATTAGGCAGGATTAGAGCCACAGATGATGAATGACAAATCAATGTGCTTTCTTCCAGGGGAGAAAATAAAATGTTGAAATTGCCCCAAATCAGAGGATGTCTGAACTTTAGTTTTTCATATGCTCTCATAACCTTCTGGTTACTTGAGTCTGATGTGTTTTGGATCACTGATGGAAATTTTTTCTCATGAGAATTTTATTTATACTGGAAATTTTGTAACAGAGGCGATCAGCAAAGGAGCTCTGTTCATCACCCTTATTTTTTTTCTAATATAAAATGGCTTGGCTAAGGATATTTTGAAATGCCATGTCCTTCCATAACTAAATATGGAATGCACAGACTAAAGATATAACATATATAATATAAAGATATAAAGATATAACATAGTTTGACTGTAAAACCCTAGAAAAAAATGATTGTACACACATTGCATGCAAATCCCAAACGGAAACGGACTTTTAAGAATATAAAATAGTTAAGCATATGCAGAAGAGCCCATGTGTGTGTTCAGTTATGGCCCTGCACTCACAATTATGACGGCTACTTTGAAAAACGAGCACGCTGCTTTTCTCATAATGCGTCTTTATCTACACGTCTCGCGCTCACACATCAGCTGCCAGGGCCTTTGAAATCTACATCTCCTTCTACCTGTTCTCTCCACTTCAAAGCAAATCCCTGTGGTCCCCTCCTAACTCTGCCAGCTCCCGCAGAGATCCAAGTGATCTCCTGTTCCTCCTGACAGCTTTCGGCACTACCTAGCTAAGCTCTTGTCCACTGTAATTGGCCCCAACTATGGGTCCAAATGACCTGTATTGCCAATTTGTTTTTCTGCATATTGTGTTTCTGCTCAATAGGAACATTGTCCTATTGCCAATTTGTGTTTCTGCATATTGTATTTCTGCTCAATAGGAATGCCACCAGTCCATATGAGACCTGACAGGCCCGTGGGCACTGGCAGAAATGTGGGGCTGTGCGTCGCATGTAGTGTGAGCACCTTAAATCAGTATACTTATGAAGTATAATGAAGAAGTATGCTGTTTTTTTGAAGGAAGCAATCTACTTAGTACTGCTAGAAATGTGAAGTAGCTTAGGAGACACCATACACCAGGTTCACGCCACAAAATCAAGGGTCAATATTTAAGACAACAGATAGCTGAGCTTAAATGGCAGGGAAAAAAAAAAAAAGAGAGATCTTCAAGGGGAACCCTGCCATGACCTTCCTAATGGGAAAGGTGGTCAAGAAAAGAAATAGATTGCCTAGGATAATAAAGAGCGGTTCAGAAAGACATCTGCAGAAACATTTTAGGTTTCTGGGGCATGGAGTAGCCTAGGTGATCTCTGAAGCCACAGTCCCTCTTTTGGTAATGCTGTTTTCCCCACCATGAATGTCCTTGGGGATGACCATCCACTGTGTTATAAAGGAAGACAAACTTTTACAGACCTTTGACTGCAGTATTTGAGTAGAGGATGGTTGTCACAGCTACCCTTGCTCTTCAGAAAAATCACAGCATGTCTGTGCTGCTCAGCGAGTGATGGAGAAAACTGTCTCATGGTCTTGGGAAATACCCGACAAGTAATTTTAGCCTGATTTCACAGAAAATCTGTTGTGACTGCAGCCAAAAACAAATTTTGCTGGTAACAACAAACTTGATATGGCCACTAAGCCAATAAACCAGTGTTATCCAGTTAACTTCATTACTATCATCCTCTAAAATACGTTGTTTGCTTTTTTCTCCTGTTATCAAAGAATAGACTGTTAAAGTGTTACATTTATTTCGTCTATTAATGCCTTTAGTTATCTTCCTATGAATTAACTTATGGAGGTGGGAAAGAAACATAGCAGTGTGTATTTGCATGGATCTTGGCTTATTCACATATCACAGGAAGGTAAGATATCTTTTCAAGAATTGATAAGAGAGCGCCAGCAAAGATAGGCAAAGAGAAAACTAAGAAAAAAGATCATGGAGCTGTTTATCTCTTATCCCGGAGATAACTGCAGACAGTAATTATGTCTGTGTCATAAGCATAATGGTATATGGACTGACCTATTACCAAGCTTTTAAAAAGTTTTCATGCTCTGTAGTTCCTCGTTGTAGCCTAGGAGAAAAATTCTTTATGTCAGAGCAATGTCATAAGAGCCATTACATATAAGCATTTTTGTTCTGTGCCAAATAAATATATGAATTTAAATATTTATTAAAATTGAATATTGTTGCTCTGTATTCAGGTTACAAAAACAAAGCCATCAGTTTGCTATTCAGACAACAATTCATGGGCTAGAAACATGGTTGTTTTCCCATGTCATTTCCAAAATTTCCCAATTTCCCAACATCTACTCAAAGCAGTTATTTTTAACCACTGGCATTGAGCCAGAGGAGTCTGAGAGAGTACACTTCAGGGATTTGCTTTACAGTGGAGATACCAGGGCCATGTGGCAGAATATATGATGCTGTGCAAAGAAGAATAGTAAGTAGACAGAATAACTCCATACTGAAAGTGTTTCTCTGGGCGGTTTATTTGCATTCAGTAAGAGTGATTGAAATTCATTTTCTCCCCTGATAAGAGTGGTATTAAACAAAGGCTGAGTTTTGTATATCCTTCTAAATATATTGATTATATTTGTATTTTAAAAGTCCAGGCATAGACGGTCACATCAGAGAAGCGACTGATCTGGTAGGACCTCAGAGCTGTGGCATTCATCTCTGTGATCTAAACTAGATGTCTGGGTCTATGTAATGACAGGGATATTTAGGAGTTATGCTGTGAACCTTGTGCTCAGAATTACTCATTTATACAAATTCAGTTAAATGTTTACCCAACCCAGTGATCAGGGGATAGACTGTATATCTTTCCTGCCTATCCCCCAGCGGTTTTCCCTTTCCATCCTGCAGTAGTCAGATGTTAATTATTTTATGCTGCATTGCCTTTTTTATTTTTTATTTCAACAACTGAATGCAGAGTTCATTAGCTGACACATCTTAATGCTTTATATTAGTTGGTATAGTACAAATATTTCCCTTTGATAGATAATACAAGCATAGGAACAGCTATTGTTTCATCTCTGATCACAATTCACTATTATCTTTTTCTTTTTTTCCCCTAAGCCAACCCTCGGCATCACAGACATAGTGGGGAGTCTGAACAGACTGCAGCTATCTCTGCTTGGTCCCAGGCCTCTAGACCTGATGTCTGCAAGGCGGCTGGATCTCTGCTGGCTCTAGACATCGCTGTGAGTTTTAGCACTCACAGACTTGCTTTCAAGAGGCAGGTCCTGCCAAGTCTCTCTTCCTGAACCTAGCCCTTGACCATCACCTTGAACCTACCCCTCACCTTTCAAACACGTATAGTGTCTCCACAGAGGTTTGTGAAAACTGTGCTCTTATCACATAAAACACAGATCATTAGATGTTAAATGAAGGTGCTGCTTATATTCAGAGAGGCATTGCTATATGTTATCAGATGCTGACAGATGCAGTTCTTCCCTCAAGCACTTAAAATGGTGACCAAATAAATCAGTCCATGCTCTTTCCATGAGATACTTTCCATCATCAGAGCCACAGCAGACCACTCTCAGTCTTTTCCAGGAGACTTCTGCTTGGTTATGAGCAGCTGCACAGAGCAGAGACCAGAAAAGCTGGCCCTTGCTGTGCAGCACCCATCTCGTTATGCCCAAGATTCCTTCAGCTAAATGGAGAGAGGTCAGCATTTAATGTCTTTTTGCAATTGACTCTGTGACATCTGTCAGGATTAAATAAAGACAGAGGTAAAAACAAGAAGGTAAAAATAGACCTTATGATTTAGCTAGAGCTGAAATATTCATAGTGTCAGGCAGAACCCCTGCTTTGTGCACAGTCATCTTCAAAGTCACCACACCATGGTGTTCCCACTTGAAACTTTCCAAGTAGTATAATGAACTTGGAAACATTATTGCCAATTAAATTTAAAGATATGTCCGAAACCCTCTGACTACTATAAAAAAATTTATGACTACTTTAATCTGGATACCAAATAGTGGCATATTTCCAAATAATGGTATGGTGATCAATGCTGATCTGCTCAGCCTAGCACTCAGTGACGTTCCACAGAAGTCTCTCTTCCAAAGGCAGTTATGTTTTATTAAAGGACAGAGCAGGAAAAAAATAATGAAGGGAGAGAAGAAAAAGGGAAGGAAAAAAAAAGGAAAACATTGAAGGAAGAGAAGAAAAATTCCTCTTATTTTACTACAGGCAACAGCAAGCTTTTAAATGCAGTATGTGTGGATGAGATGAAGAGCTGGTCAATAAAATCAAGAAATTCATAACCTGTATAGGAGATAGATGAGACAAGGAGAGCAGAGGGATTGTAGAGGGAGGAAACAGGCTGACAAGATGACAGAGCGGAGGAGGCTACTGGCAAAAGCTGGCTGCTTGGAGAGGACACAGAATGACCTTGAAAGCGTTGTCAAGTTCGATAATATTTGAGCAGGAAGACAGTGGATAGAACTGTTGAGGATAATTCATATTTGAATATGTAAGCAATAGAGATGGATTCAAAAACATTTTTTGATGTAGGCTGAAGAAGGCAAGGACTGCATTTTGGAGAATCCTCTACTAATCAGGGCAACCTGTGTGAGAGCCTAGATGAGATGCCTGGCCATAAGGATGGAGATTATAAAGATTATTCTTTGGAGATGCTGAGGACAGAGAAGAGGCAGGTTTTAGAAGTGGGTGTATAATTACCAATGTTAGTGAGAATGGTATCAGTGTGGAACACTGAACGATAGATTGACAAGCATCCAAAATAGATGAATGGCAGAGAAAGGATTGTATTTTGCAGCATATCCAGGATTTTAGAGAGAATGGAAAAGAGAGAAATAGGTAAAGATTGAAAAGAGTAAGGAAAATGAGGGGCAATTTTTCGAGGAAGATGGAACCTAGAAAGGAGAGTTTGAAAAGTACATGGGGAAATTTGAACAAGGCAGTATATGGAAGAGGAAGAAAGAGGAAGACATCACCTGGGAGGCCGTACAGTGCTGAGGAGCAAGGTAAGAAGACAAAAGAAATACAAAAGCAAGAAACTATTCTAGTAGACCTCAGAAAGACTTGTCAACAGAAGCAAAAGCTTGCCATAGAAACAGCCATCACCCATTATCTGCTTTTAGAATAGCATTTATTTCTCACTTTGGCTATAACTATATCAGTAAATTAAAAAGCATCTGAGAGCTCAGGCCCTGGCCATCTGGCAGAGAGCAGCCAGGTCAGGAGAGAGCTACTTAAGGGAAAGCACCATATAAAACATGAGGAGACCTTCAGACCCCAGAGATGAGACAGATACCAATGCAGCTTAGAGCCATTAACTTCTAAAGGAGGTACAATCCACAACCTCAGTCCAAATGAAATACATTAAGGATTACACAGCAAGAAGCAGAAGACGAATCTGAACCTGTTGCGTTTTGATTCTAATTCTCTTATACTGGGAAGCTCCTGAATATTTGAGTCTAAGTGGGATTATGAGGTTAAACACACCTTTTCATTGGTGCGTATTTTCATCACATAGATTTTGAGTGTCTCAATAAATTATTAAGCACAAAGTCTCTAAGGGAGACCGAAGCTATAAATTTAGTGTAAAATTAGTCTAAAAAAAAAAAATCAGTTAAAGAATATTTCACATTCATACCCCTGAGGGGAAAAAAAGAGGTTGTCGTCACAGTGAGCTATAGCAACTGTGAGTAACCAAAAGTCTCATCTACCAGAAAGTCTGCCACTGATCAATGGCAGTTGTCCAGTGTCTCCCTTCTGTAAGAAACAACAGAGCTAAGAGGATAAATGGGAAAGAAACTGAATGACCTTTATTTCGAATGACACCCACTAGCCAAGAGTGGCAGGGTAGAAAACAAGTCTGACATGAAGCCAGACTAGAAATACGTTTGGGCAGGAAAAAAGGCTGCTGTACCGCCTCATGCAGGAACGCATGCTGCCCACCCAAGAGCGTCCACGCTGTCCCTAGTTCTTCAGAGGAAGCTGCAAAAAGTCTGTTTTAGGGAGAGGCAAAGCAATTTCACAACTGTTGGGAAAAGAACTTTTTATTCTTCACAAACTGGAGATCACCAGTCATCTGAAGACCCACGTATTTTTTCACTAACCAACATTTGTGTTTCCAATAGATGGTTCTCTTGTATCCAGTCCCCTTCTCGCCCCTTCTCTTCCTCCTCCCTCTCCCCTTCCTGGCAGCCTGGGTTGTCTCTCTGCAGGTATGGAGGTTTTAGTCACAATTCACCTTCTGCGATGGGAACTGAGTGGTCACAGTCTCACCGTTATCAATTCTCATCTAGCTAGGCTGTATAAAGAAAATAATTGGTCTGTGTTTTTGTCAATATATGTATCCAGTTACTTTGTTCTGTTTTGCAGAGGTACTGTAGCTATGACGACTATTCAGAGAAGGACTCTACATTCTTGAAAATATTCATGAATCCCAAAAGGTTCAATTTTACCAGAAATATTTTCTCTAAACAGGAAAATTATACAGAAACTGTTATTTGCATTCATCATGTCCTTTTGGGAAACAGCCATCCAATGCATGAGTGTAAACAATAGATAACCAGACTGCTTAATGCAAAAAAAAAAAAAAAAAAAGAAGAAGAAGAAGTTCTAGAAACCTCATGTTTCCCTTTGTCTGGATTAGAATGAATTTTTAGCCTGGCCAGTATTCTCCACATCCACCTGCTCTCGTTGCAGTACCTACTCTGGAGACATTGCTGCCTATTGTCAGGAGATAAGCTCAGACTACATTTCATGAAAGAAAAACAAACAAAAAAGGAAAATAAAACAATAATTTATAGAGGATCTGTAATATTTCTCAGAACTACATTAGAAAAATTTCTCTAGGCAACTACTCTCCCCAAAAGAGGTTAAACTCTCGAAGAATACTTGTCAAAAATGTCATATTGTCATTAGCTTCAGTAAGAGGTATCAGGAGGATGCATATAGTTTTTGTCCATAAGGACCAAACCGCTCTTCTGGGCATATTTTCACACTGACATGCGATTTTGGTAATCCTGTTAAAACTAGTGGTGGAGGTGGCTTGCAAGCTTGAGGGATTCCCGATGTAAAAAAAAATAAGAAATTTCTCTTCACCTGAATTTTCTTTCCTGTGGGGCACTCTAACTTCAGTATGGTTCTTCTCTCCTCTCAACAGTCTCTAAGGACTCCTTCTTTGCACACTTCCACCCTCTCCCTTGGTGCTTGGTTTCCTGCGGTGTATTTGGTTTCTGACTAAATTAGCAGAAGTGCTGGTGCAGTTCATCAGTCTGTTCTAGCTTACTCTCTGCTGAAAACATACAAATATGTTATCAAGAACAAAATAAATCCTCATCAGTAGTGGAGTTCAAAACACAGACAGACTCAAACACCTAAGATATTTACATTCATTAACATCCAAGTTTCATTGCAGGAGAGGTGGGACATCTGTAGAATTCAGTCTAAACAAAAAAAGATTAAATCCTAAAGTCAGATCCTTTCAGGTTTTCCTAACTTTGCTACATAGTTTTCAGCTTACAATCATTATTTTTTATATCTAAAAAAAAAAAAAAAAAAAAAAAAAAAAAAAAAAAAAAAAAACGGAAAAAACAAACATACACAGAGCCTAGGATGGAGATGACAAGGAAACTTCTTGAATCACAGTTCAGCAAGTACTAGAAGTTTCAAAATAGAAAAATCCATTTATAACTTTCTTTATGTATGATCAGTAAAAGGAAATCAGAGACCATTGTAGGCAAAGTGAGGATCAACAGCGTCTCTCTTCTCATTTCTTTCCCTGTGCCTTCAGAGTTGAGGAACTATTCACAGTTTTTTCGATCAGAATACTAACTTCTCAGAAAAGATATTACTCTAAATCAGACCTTTGTGTAGAAGATATGATTTCAGCTGTTACTTTTTAGTTTAGTGTGATCCACTACAGAGAGACTAGTAATGAACATTTGCTCTGATTTAATATATTGTTGAAGAAACCATGTGATGATACAACATAATCAAGAGTAAGAGAACCACACATAATATCTCCTAATTTAACATTTCAAGGGATTCTAAATGTGCTAGCCCACTGCCAGATCTTGTGGGAAGACATGTAAAATCCTGCCAGTCATTACAATATGTGCTTGAACTTCATGGTGATTTATACTGTATAGGCACCGAGATAGGTGGAACATTCCCAGCTTTAAAATGTATAATTGTTCTGCTTATGCTTTATCTTTCATTGGTTATTCCAGCTCTGCTCTAGGACAGATTTCAGAGCTGTTTTTGCCATGCATCAGTCTGACTGAGGAAAAAAAACAAATTCCCTCAGACCTCCCTAAAACTGAAAAACAAAAGACAGATAGCTAGACTTTTCTCTTCATTAATTTTGGCTTTGTGATGCTATCACATATCTTGTGAAGTTCGAGCTCTCTCCCTTTAAGTCTCAGCTTCTTTAACTGTGCAGTTAAAAAAGTATCACACTTTTCAATTAAATAAGAAACTTTTCAGCCTTTATGTTTACAGAAAATAAAATGAAAATAGGAGCTTAGTTCCTGAACAGGAAAGTAAGTGGAAAGATTACAGAATGTATTATTGCTTAGTCTTATGATTTTAAATTTGCTTTCTTGCCCTGCATTTTTCTGGTTATATACACAATCCTGGCAGCATCCATTTCTATTTTTTTTTTTAAATATGACCTTCATCCTGTAAAGACCAATGCACTAGTGATTATTTATGTAATTCATTAGTCTTGCTAAATGTAGCAGCAGTTTACCCCTGGTCATTGCTAGTTTATTTCTCTCCTTTTGTCCTCTTTTTTTTTTTTGTCTTTCTTCAAGCATGCTCAGGTCCCATGAAAACTAAGTTTAACAAACACTCTTGTTATCAAACAAAAAAGCAGCCTACTTTTCTCTGGATACGTCTGATCTGTTGGTTCACGTGCACCTATGGAGAAGTTAAACAGAACATTGCTTGCCTTTTATTCCCGGGGGTCTTTTTATGTACCGAGTTTTGCTGATCTCTGTATCTCAAAAAGAAAGTTTCAGAGGTGTCCATTAGGACTAAGGACTCTATATACTGTACAATTATTCTCTATTTAATTTTGAAATATCTTCATAAACCCTTTTGAGGTCTCTGGTCAGAAATATCAGATGATGCTGATATTTCAAAATTAATATCAGGTAGGAGAGTTGGTTTTAGTTAATGTGTCAAAGTGAAGAAGTTTGAAGATATCTGAGAACACTTTTTGCCATATGTGAATGCAACACTTGTGTTTTTCTTGTAGAAAAGTCATTTAAGTCTGAACTCAGTGTTGGAAAAATAATAATAAAAAAAAAAAAAGGGTCAGGGTAATCCAAAAATGCTACTATT
>VZSV01000003.1:11225914-11262458 GCA_013398735.1 Nothocercus julius
GCTTGAAAGTACAACTTCGTTGTTTTCAATGCTATGTATATTATCATTTTTGTGCTACTTCCCAATCGTCATTGATTGGCAAAGAATATTAGATGAAAACAAGAATGTGATGTGTGATGTATCAGAAATTTTATTCTGGTGCTTTTCAGTTTAATATTGACTGGTTCTGTGCCTTCACATGGTAAGATTATATCTTACAAAGGACTAAGAAATCATGGCATCTGTTCTTCACTTTAAGGGAATTTGGTCTATTTCTGCCATAAGACTAACAAATATTATGAGATAAGGAACTGCATCAACAAACTTTGAGTACCAGATAACTGGGGCATGTTTTACTTTGTCAATGAGCATAGACATATCAGCAACCATATGGTAATTAAAGCATCCTTCCTTTAATTAACATTAATTTATTACAGGAACATTGACTATTATTGTTTTGAACAGTGAACATTAAGTAATTTCATATTCACAAAGTGCAGGATTTGGCTTTTTTATGAAATCTAACAGGATTTTATGTTTTAATTTAAATTTTAATAGCATGTAATTAAAAATATTTTCATCTAGTTAGTCCAAATGATCCCAGCATAGATTAAGATATATACTTAAGTGACAAATGTAGCTGATGGGTATATACGTCATTCTGTTTTAGGTATTCTCTTTAGAAAGCAATATATTTTTCAACAGTGAGATATTTAAACTCTCAGATATTTAAAATGATTATAATGAGGATTTTATCTTAAGTTTATATTTCCAGTTGTACATCATGAAGCTTACTGCTTCTTCAATTTTATTACTGAATACAATAGTAAACATCCAAAATAGAACTATGCTATGACTATCCAAAATAGAACTATGCTATGACTGTCAGTAAGTGATAACCCTGTTAGTAACTGAGATAGAAGAATGGAATCTAATTTTAGTTTTTATCCTTATAAGCATTTTTGTAGTAAATTGTATAATTATGTTGGTAGCACTTCCTTCTGGCATTGCATATGCTAGGATCACTGCACTGAAGCTGCAGAACAAAATGTTATACTTGCTATATTAAGCTAACTCAAGAAGGCCACATCCATAATGTCATAAAGTTAGATATTTTTAACTGGAGAGTTTGCCTTTTTTTTTTTTTTTTTCCTTTAGGCATATATTGGTTAGACAAGGTGTAGCTGGTAGTCACTCACTGTGCCCCTAAAGCATTATGTGAGTAGTATATAACACCATTCTGTGCTCTTTCAAGTGAATGAAGCCAGTGCCCTTTAAATTCAAAGTCAAGATGTTTTCTAAATTGGCCATGGACCCTTTCACCTTAGCCGGTTTTATGGTCTGAGAAATTTAATGGAAACTTTATGTGTGGCTTTAGCTGGGGAGGAAGCCGGTCCATTATGCCTTCAGGCACAATTAGGCTCTTTCTTGGAGTCCTTCCTTAGGATGCACATAATGTCTTACTGGAGGATAGATTTCTTTTTTGACCTCCTCCTATTTTCCATTTGCATTGCATTGTGAAGTGGCTTGAATGACTTTCAGGGAGAAGGGAGTAGGAGAGTAATGAACTATAGCGGGATTAGATGGTTCTCATGCCTCTCAATATTTGGGTTGAGGGCACCTATTGTAAGCAGCAAGCAAGTGTGCTCAGTCAGAAGGAGCTCTAGGAGATGACTTGGGGGAGGCCAAAACACCTCCCGGATTATAGGTGTGACCGGTCAAAGGAGAGTATCTATCCTTGAGCAAGACGAATCTTTTATTTTGCTTTATGCTGAGAAGATGGGAAAGGGCTTTAGACCCTCTGTAATTGTCGCTGTCAATGTCAGAGCCGGTAGCTCCTGTCACTGTCCTCCTCCCACTTACATGTCCCTGCTGCCTAGGAACTCCAAAATGATGTCTGCGGTGAGCAATGTTCCCCTTGCCTTTCTGCAGCTTAAACCATCAGTCCTGTCAGACATTCTTGTTTTTACTCAGCTACTTAATATATTTTAAATGCTACTAGGAGATATGTGCATTTTTAGAAGCTGAGCCAAAATCAACTATGCTTTTCTACTTGTAAATTATGTATACTATGTTAATTTTTACTAATGCCTTTTAGTTTCATTCCTTTTAGCCAGCTTGCTGTGTTTGTTTTCTGTCCTGTAATAACCTTAGACATATTGAAACACTTTATTTTGTTGCACAAGATGTAAAATGGTATTCTCAATCAGAAAGGCACTTTTTTTCAGAAAGATACTTTTCAAAGCCTTCTGAATAATCCTGAAGCTTGGGGAGGAAAAGCAATTCAAACCATTCAATTGAAATGCTTTTTAATTGCAGAACTTTTAGTGTTTGTGCAATAATAGAACAGTCTAAAAAGATGTAGGTTTTTGTAGGTTGTTCTGTTTTGTTTTGTTTTTTAGAGGTGAAGGTCTGCATCTTCAAAAGAGCCATCAATAAATTTAGGTGCTGAGTTCCTTTGAAGTTCCTTTGAAATTTCCAGCTTAATTTTGTTTACTTTTGTGGATCCGACCATCTAAGTACAAGAGGAATATAAAATAAGAAGAATTTACCCTTTCCAAACTGCATATTCCCGGCCTTAGACAAAGTGGAAGGAGTTCAGAGGATTTTAGCATCTCTTTCTAAAGAGGCTGCTCTTTCCTTCCATGGAGGTTTTAATGGGTTATGGTTTAAGAGCTATTTCCTGATTTGAAACAACTGCTCAGTAATGTTAAGACATGGCAAGGAATGCAATTCAAAGGCACAGAGCATAGTGATGTAACACGTGAGGGCTCTGTCCCTCCTTTTTTCACGAGAAGTTCTGGCTGGAACATAAGCAGAGAGAAAAAGCAGCACAATCTTGCTGCTCAGTTTAGAGCATGGATAGAGTCGAACAATAAAATCCAACCGAGACAAAATGTGCTGGAATTTCCTGGAAATAGCATAGGAGACAACTGAAAAGTGCTATAAAATATAAACACCTAGAGCTGTGTCCCTCATTCAGAAAACAGATACTTCTACCATAAAAATTCATCCTTGAGCTATGATGCCATGAAAATTTCAGAGTATAAGCTCTAGATCTTTCATACTTAAACTCAACTGTTTTTTCTTATTTTAGAATATTGAATTCTGTGCTCTAGCAATACGATGAATGCCCTGGAGTGTCAAAGTTGTTCAAAATGGACTTTTTTTCTGAAAAACAAGAGAACATCCAGGACCCTCTGAGATGCTCAGGATAACACTGTTCACTGTAAGTAGCTCTGGGTCTCAGCAGTAAACTGGCAAAGCTGATTTATTTTTTAACAGATATTTTTTTACAGAGCAAAAAGGAACTTAGCCTTCAACCACAAATGGTTTATATTTGTAAGCCTTACTACAACAGAAGTCTGATGACAGAACTGTTAGAAAAATACAGCATCATTATCTGCTACAAAAGACTTTTACTGCCTGTTAAGATAACTGGATAGGCAAGATAGGTATTTGCTCAGGATCTATAGCTACATCAAAAACAGAAGGTTAAGGTTTTACAATGTTGAGATGGTAGCAAGGGTCGTCTTCATCTGGATACTTAGCTGTATATGAAAGATATATCTAAATTAACAACAACAAAAAAGGTGACATTTATAGTATTAGAGCAAAAGTCACCAAAGTCCCTTTTATTTATTAATGGAAGCAGCCATACAAGATTTAATGTGTTTGAGAAGTAAATAGAGGACTTGAGAGACCTCATCCTTTGCCAAGAGGCATCTCCTTTGCCATTGCAATCCTCCCCCTAAAAAAAACACAAACAAACAAACAAAACCACTTCAGTGGCAGAAAAAGTAGAAGGATCTGGAAGCATGCTGGAGGAATTGGCTCTATTTGAGTTATTTCCTCTTAAAACAGACAGAGATTACAGATACTGGTATGTGCCACATTAAGGAAATACAATATATAGTTCTTTAAAAGGGAATGCAATATATAAAACTTTAAAAGTAGTACTGGCTGATGCTGGAAGAATGAGAAGGCAACAATCATGATTGACAGATACTAAAATCTCCCCACACAAAAGCAACATTTCATCTTCTGAATATCTGTATCTTGTTCTTACTTACCCTGGAACTAACTCTCTGGTTTCCCTTAGTTTCCATTTGTCTCTCCCCTCACTGCATTGCTAAATCTAATCCCCTTCTAATATTACGAACTTGCCTCATACCTGTGAGCTGATCAAGACTTCACAACTTAGCTGTAAAATATTCTGGCTATATTAGTAACTCCCATGGAGTCGTTCCCTCCTGCCATACTCAATTAGTTGAGATGTGGAGGGTGAATATCCACATTATGGAAAAATTGATAGGCTGTTCTATTTTACCGGTATTTTCATTAAAATGCTTTCCTCAATTCCCATCACCAGAGAAATCAGTCTGCTTAACTTTATATCCTTGAATAAAATACTGAATATTTTTTCCATCTTCCTTTACACCTCTGATTATTTTTTTCTGAACAAAAAGTTCTAAATACTGAAATTCATATTGAAGTTCAATACTGAAACTCATACTGAAATTCAAATATGAATTTCAGAAATTTGAAAAACAGGTCAGCCTAGAGCATCATATATTAGAAAGCATAGCTTTAGCTCATTGGCTTCTGTCTCTCACATCCAGATTGGAGAAGCAACTAGAAATTCACAGCAGTGACATCAATTTATGGTAAGCTATTTTCAAAGTGTCTGACAAGCATAACTGGCTGCTTTTGCCGGACTTCGACAGATTGTGACAACCATTTGCACGTTTCCAGAAAGGGAGCTCCTGTGTCCCCTTGTGTTATCTCTGGGAGGAGAGGGTGATGATGTGCAAGGCTTGGTCAGGGACCTACTCACTAGCTGCCAGGGATGCTACAAATGCACAATATTCTTCAGAAATACTCCTTGCCAACAGACTCCTTAGCAGTTCACTTTTATGTTGCGTACTTTATAATTAAAAAGGGAGGTTGTGTGTTCTCTTTCCTCAGAGGAAAATGATTAGCATCCCCTCCTCCTTCTCCCCCCAAGAAATGTGACTTGTGGGAAATTTTGCAAGATGATCCCTCTTTCACTGGGGAAAGGTGGGTTTGGGATTTGATTTTCTCTCCAGAAAATTAGTATTGTTGTACACAATTAGGAATGAAAAATACTTCCAATCATTAAAAGACACCATGAAGGTATTATGAAACCAGTTTTTGTCCAAATGTTCCCTTGGACTGTTTAGGAACAGAGCCTTTACCACAAGAGACAAAGCCATATGGCAATGCTGCAAGATGCAGATGTAACGTAGCTGGGGAGCAGAGGTGGCAGATCATACTTGTCGAAGAGAGGGTGGTGTGAAAAAGTTTGCAGACTACTGAGCACTTTGTTTTGACAAAATCCAATAGGCTTTGGAAGGTTTATATCTAGTAACTTTATTCGGTTTAGTCTGACTAATTTATATTGGATCTTGGTTGTCACTGTTCTGGTTCAATTTGCTAGTTATTCCTTCACTGTAATGTCAAACTGGTAGAGAGATTATTTACATTTTGTGGTTAGTTTGTGATTCAGCAGATTCAGCATGGCTAATTGTGAACAAAATAAAAGAATCTTGGGATAACAATAGTTGAATGAGTAAACTGTAAGAGTGAAGAAAACTGCCAGAAATGGCATGAATACCTTAAGTAATATTGTCTTTATTTACCAGTATTATTAAGTAAGATTCTCTATTTACAAATACAGGAAAGCTAACCTGATAGCTTAATTTGAAGCTAACCTGTTGTCAGACAGATTCACCTGCTACTGTAAGATATTGAGGACTCTAAGAAAAAGTACAGAGCAAGGCCAAAAGGAAAAAAAGAGTAAAAAAAAACAAAAGGAGAAAGAATATATATAAATATATATTCCCCCTATATATGTTTTCTCATTTATACATATAAAGATGTAAACATGATAGGAAAGTTGCAACTTCTTATATCACCATCACCTTCTATTTGTCATGAAACAAGCACTGACAGAAAGGGACCGACCTATTTTGTCCCCAAATACACTTCCTCCAGACAGTTCCAGATTTTTTGGTGAACTACTAGTTGGTACCAACATGAAACTAAATACAAGATCAATGCCTGTACCAGTCAAACCCTAGGAATGACATCATAACAGCAGATTTTCCTTAGGGAGCTATGCGTACTCAGGGCACTTCATCCTGTGTTGAATATAAAATGTCTTTGAGTATATAACAAGTGAGAGCGTTATACTCTTACTAAAACAAATCAGTGTCAGAAAGAAGAAGGAAGGGCCTTGGATAGAGAGAAAATGGAGGAAATGTCCTGTTCAGAGTGCTTCTCTTTCACTCCAGGATTATAAAATGGAAGAAAAGTTACTGTGGAGTCCAGAGAGATGGGAGAAGATCATTAAAAAAATGCATTCCTGAAGTGCCTTCTGCTTATATTTAAATCTCAGTCATTCACTCAGACACCAGCATTTGGGAGATACCAGCATGAGACATATGGAGAGGGTTTCGGGGTGAAGATCTATCATCCACGAGGAAGCTCCTCTACAAAACCAGTAACCTCTTGAACTGTTCAAATGGCAGCTACTGAATTGCCTGAAATCAAGATTAATCCAGTCAAAGAATTTGTCAAACTGGAGGCGCTGCTCTCAGACTCCTCTCGGTCATTGCTCCCCTTCACTGTGCACTAAGAGAGAGAAGTGTTTCCTCCCTTTGTAAAAGGTGCTAAAATGTTCCCAGGCCTAAGTGTTAGACTTAAAAGCACTACAGTTTTCTGAAGAAAATCCTTTCCATTATTGAAGCTGGCACAACACTGGCTTCGTCCACTCTTCTGTCATCATCTGAATGCCCTATGTCAGATTTTTATGTAATCTACACAATATTCTGGAGAGGTATTCCATTAAAGTATGCTAATTTCTTCTGGGTCAAAAAAAGCTGTGTTAAGATGTTGTTCAAACAAAGACGAAAGCAGTTTTTTTCCCATGAAGAAAATCTAGTGAACGCCACTACAAGTTAAGGCACCTTGCTTTAAGTGAATATTTAAAATGTTTAGAAAAGTCACTTTTTTTTTTACTTTTCAGTTGTTTGAAATATTGATTCTGATTTCACATTCTGTCAAGAAGAAAGAGAGAATGGAGAGAATGGGTGCAACTTCTACAGAAGGCTTTTCCACTTGCTGCTGCATTTTACAGAAGTTATATATCGCATGCAGTAAGAGTTAACTATTACTAAGAAATTAAAGCAAGTCCAGGTTGTAGCCCAAAGGCCCTGTAAGAAATTAGTTCTATTCTTTTGTCTATGCTTTGTGTCTTCTCAGGCAGTCCTTTTTTTGAAGAGTTGAAATGATATGGGCCATGAAGTCAGTTGGGACTAATCAGAAGTGGAAGTTTCTAGAGCAAACCATTTGTACAGGCTAAGAGTCTGACCTAGTATCTTCCCTCTATTTGTATACAAAGTACCTCTTATTTGTAAAGGCTTTTTTAAAAACCTTTCATACACAGGCAAACATATTTTCGGACTTACTGATCATTCCAGGAGCCATATTTTTCACGTTCAGAATACTTGACAGATGTACCGTTTTCTGCAGTGGAAACTAACTGTCATTAGAATAGTAATTGAATTGTAGCAATCTCTAAAGTTATGTCATCTGTGACAAATACTTTATATAAATGATGAAAAAAATGAAGTCAGTCTACTAGGTACATTTAAAAATAGTTTATATTTAGCTGTTTCAGTAGGCCATTTACAAGATGGCATAGCAGAAGGCTATGAAGCTGCATTTGGGGCACACTTTGTGGAAGAGTGACAGACATGTCATCCTTCTATTTGCTTTGTGTTTTTCTTGAGTCACATTGGAGGTGAGATGACACATCAGAGCCAAAGTCGTCAGTTGTATGTTATATGATTCTCCTTCCACTGAGTGGCTTCCCACAAAAAGCAGCAACACGGACTACAATATACAGCAATTCATATTAAGAGCATGTAATACTGCAACCTGTGGTCTCAGCAATTACAAAAAAGGTTTGTGAATTGACGGGGCTGTGTGGTCAATATTTGTGCATTGCATATTGCAATTGCACATAATGTACAGCTCAGGCATCCATAGAATGAATGTATTGTTCCTCAGATATATTCAAATAAGAATTTTTTAATGAGATATGCAAGTTTGCATTATGTTTTGTAAAAGTACCTAAATGCTCTGCTGTGCCATTTTAATATAGTTGGGGTGAATAAGGTTGTGCATGTGTAACAGAGGGTGTTGTTTGTTTCAAGTGCTTCATATACTTTTGAAGAGTTGAAATGAATGCCTCCAAGCTATATAGGTCTTGCTGGAACACTGCAAGGGACTCTGAATTTTGGGGGTTTGGTGATTTAGCATTTAGCATTGTTTCCTCCATGTCCTCTCTGTCTTTGAAATGTAATCCCATTTCAGTACTGCATATTTCTGGAGCATGCTGGCAGGTGAGCATGGGTCAGGTCAGAGCCCAAGCCTTCCCTAGTCATTTCTCGCTGTCCAAACAGCATTACAAACATGGGATTCAGAAAGTGCATCGCAAAATCTGGGACAGATATCAGCAAGAGCACCTGCAAGGATCTGCTTATTGCTGAGCATTTTTTCCAAGCTGAGTTTGCAAACTCAACTGATGTGAAGTTACACCTCAGTTTTCAATTACCCATCAAGCAATGCAAATTTAAAAAATGCCAAAGAAACCTATTAATTAATTAATTAATTAATTAATTTTTATTGCTTGACGTTTCGACAATTTGTGTAGTGGGGCCCAAGTCCAGATGACTTTCCATTACCTCTTCTTTAAATACAAATTGCTGCACCAAAGGGGAGAAAAATTCAGAAAAAGGCTATCAGCCCATGAGGATACTTGTGAGTCTCATTTATTAGAAGGACAGTCACATCATATGTAGACTTGAGTGGGATTCATCTTCCCTGCTGACCCAGCGGAGTGGCTAGACTTGTTAACCATGTGAAAAGGAGGTCAGGTAGGACCATGGTGTCTTGCAATATAGATGCATCTTGAGTACACTTAAACCAACATAAATCCTGATTAAGACTCTAACGAGTCTTTGACAGTCTTCCTATAGCATTTAGTGAGTATACAGTGACCTATTGATATATAATCCATCTTTTTTTCTAGCTAGTCTAAAATATTTACAATTTTGCAGGTACACTAGTTTCAGAGAAAGGCCAAAATCAAGCAAGAGTTTCAGCTCCCTGTAGTCACAGACTACATTTTCTTTTCCAGTGGAAAGAATTGCAATAATCTGGAATAACACTGAAACATTTATGAGGAACTTCAGGATTGGTTTTAAAAGATAGAGAGATCTAAGAAGTTACGCTACTAGTTATATCGCCACATAATTTACACTGCTGTAAATAATAAAACAATAGTCACCAAAAATTCTGACCCATTTCTGTTACATGCAAACACAAAGAGTAATTCTGCCTCTCATCACAATATTTCTCATGACTTAAGTCATGAGAAGTTCTGCTCTTTGAATCTGTTAAAGTTGGATCAGCAGATAGCTATACTGCTTGGAAGTAAACATACATAGTAAACAAACTGATGCTATTTTAGAAATATGCTGGATTTACTTCCTGCTTTTCTTGAAATATTAGTTCTTTGAAATCATTATTTGGGCTTAAAAGTCAAACTAATTTCTGAATGGGGGAGGGAGAGGAATGGGATCAAGAACATAGCACCATTTTACACAGGGGATTTTCTCTCTCTCTCTTTGTTTTTTTCATCCCATTCTAGAAGAGGAGACATTTTCATATCCTTCTGAAAATGCACTTCAGAAGTTCTGAGGAAATAAACCCGTATTTTCCATTCAGTACACTGTACCGGCACCAAGATTATTATGATTTGAAGAGCACTTGAGCTGGTGTTTGGGTACATAGAGATATTTCAGGTCAAACTGACACATTCAGGAACCATCAAGACAATAACTAAACTTTTCTATGGTATCTGAAATACAGCTTGTAACTTCTTATCATGTCTGTTAAAGCTTCCAGTTTCATTGATGTTCCTTGTGTTTAGAGACTGTAAAATACATATTCTTCATCAATTACTTTTTATAGAATTTTTTTTATTAATAGTGCTTCTAATTCTCATCTCGAAATGAGAAAATGATTATAACTCTACACAGATTCTCAAATCTCTGAACCATAAAAGTAGTAATGAAATTATGGTTGAACTTATTTCAATATTTTGGTAAGATATTTCTATTGCAAGTTGATCAAGTGATGACATATTTAATGCAATAGCCAGACTATGTAAGATACGCAAAACTGTGAACTTGCCTCTAATTATTAATATTGGGTCACTAAAATATTTCTATATTGATTTTTCATCCCAATTACATAAGTAGTTCTTGGCATAGCTTTATGCTGCACCTCAGCAGTTTTTTAGAAGACTATGAATTTCCAAATATGTGTTACTCTTGATGGAAACCTGACTAGTACAGCAATTTACCTTTCATAGATTCCAACAGAAGTCAAAGCAAACCATTTAAATCTCATCACATACTGTCTGAATCCAGAAGTCTGCCTTTGCTGTTGTATGAGTTTGGACTTCATGGTGCCAAAACTCTATTGCATCTTTTTGTAGTGGAAAATTACAGCAGTCTCATGTAATAATATTATAGCTATTAAGTAAGCCCATTACAATACTGGGTAATCAAAATCATTTGGTTAACAGTTCTTATTCATTAGAATATCCCTTTTACCTGTAAGAAATGAGTTTAATTTTTTTTTTTTTTTGGTGAATCTTAATTTCAAACAGATTCACTAAATTCCCTGACGAACTCTATCCTTTGAACAATACTTCCTATGGAAAGAGGAAGAATTCCTTAATGCTTAATGAGACTGGTGAAGCTTAATTACTTAATGGAATCTGTTGATAATTCACTCAAATATATATTAGCATCCCAAAAGAGACAATTCCCCATTCAGCTTGGGAATGGTTAGATGGGGTTAGCTAATAGCAGAACTGAATACTGCAGGATTTTACAGTTGCACATTCTTAAATCATTTAGTTTTAAATCATTGTGCATACAATCTATTCGTACAGATATATTCCTGTATTTATATACTTTTGCTTGCTATACTATCTCTAGATTTTCAACACTACTTTGTTCTAAATATTACGTATTTAGCAAGGTGTCTGCATTTTCTATGATGTGGCTAAGCAGAAGGCATCTCTGTTGCTCTCTGCTGATAGACTGCAATGAATCCACATGAATAGTTTAGCATTGGTTTTATTTTCTATGAAATACAACTGCGCGTCATGCTGGAAAAAAGTTCATTTTGTACCCATGTAAATGATTATCTAGAAGGTAAGGGTGAAAGATAATACGTTTAAGCTCTTTTGAATAATTTGACTAAATGGGATCTTTAATTCATATAAATTCACATTCAAATAAATTTGATAAAAATAATTTTGGTTATAATGGTATGCCAAAATGTTAATATTTATCTCTTCTTTCTGTATCAAACACTCTCACAAATACTTTTTCCTTACACTTTCAGAAGTGTCTGCTAATTTTATTGCCCCTTATGAGAGTGAAGAGTAATAAAATGCTGCATAGGAAAGCATGCAAAAGTGGGGATGCCCTTCAGAACATACACCTTTCCTAAGGTGCAAACTTGACCAAAGTATTAATTGATAACATGAAAAATAATGCATATTAATTTCTAGACCTTCATTATTCTCAGAGACTAAAATTCATATTAATATGGGTAACTTCAGTTACTTGAAATGGATGCAGCTGCTAACACTATCTGTTTTAAAGTTTCTTGTTGGTACTGTAGTGATAACAAGTGCTGGACTAATCTGCACACCAAGTTTTGAGCTGCTTTTGAAGGGAGAATAGAATAGAGAAGCATTATTCAGTAGAAATGGCAGACTGAGCTCCCCCCAGGCTCCACATTGCAAGCAAGGGGGAGGACAGGCTAGCGAAGTAGGGAGGTCCCAAGGATGAGTAACGAGATGCGATGGGGTGGCAGTTTGTTCAGTACATTTGCAGCAACTTTTCCCAGGAAGTCAGTTAGCTTTTTCCGGGAAATCAGATTGTTATCATCCCTATGCGCTGTGAATTTGCTTTTTTTTTTTTTTAAATCATCTTTTTTGGCCCTCTAAGTCCATCATCTCCAAACACATAGTTTGCAACTGACTGTTCTGTTTGTGAACTTTGCTCTGGTTTGTCTCTTCATCCACTCCTACGGAATGAAATGTACTGTCTACATGTAGGACTTATGGTGTCCTTTGAATTAACTGAAAGCAACTCTTTTTACATATGTTTCCAGAAGAACTGAAAAGTCTCATTTTCCCTAGAGCTCATATCACAAATATTCTAGTTCTGCTTGGTTTTACTTTTTTGAGGTAAATACTTCCTGAGTCATCTGTTTACAGATATTATTAATGTCTCTGAAACCACAGATTACTGTGGCTAAACTTGTGTGAACAGTTTCTGCGAAGCCCCTGTGGAACTGGTTTTACATGAATGTATATGGGAAAATGACACGTTTTGCTGAAAACAAACAAAATTTGATGAATTTCACCCTAACTTGAAGACTAAAACTTCTGGGAATTCCTCAGAAGTTCTGGCATTTATTAAAGCCCGATAAGGATTTAGCTGGGAATATAAATCCATATATATATTTGGTAGAGAGAAACTCTCTGATTTTCTTTTGTTCTGTGTAGCTATATGCAAAAGATTGGCATTCTGGACAGGAGAGCTGGTCAATATTCACTGACTTTGATTTCTCTGAAGAATAACTAAAAATTAATGTTTGAGGGAATCATTAATTTGCAGCAGGCAGAGAGGGTTTTTGTTTGTTTGCTTGTTTTCCAGATGAACAAGTATCATTCTGGTTTCTAATCACTGGACTAAGTTTTAGTCAAACTGGACTAAGTTTTAGTCAAACTTAGGAAGTGTAATTTATCTTCTATTTTTTTTTCTATTTGCTTTTATCCTGTGTGTGTACACACATATACATATACAGATGTATACATATACACACATATATGTTCACACACACATATGTGGTTGCACATCAAAAGACATTAGAAAAAATATTACTGTAAAATACCAAGAAGCAAGTGTAATTTAAATGAGCAATAATGCCCATTAAAAATGTTTTGTTTCTTTTAAAACTTACTAGGAAATTACTGGACTAGAATGCCTGGTTAAGGCAGAGTTAATTACTCAGCAGTTTCATGTGTTCTGGCAGAACGTCAGACTTTGCACACCCCTTTTAGCCTTTCTTTCTCAGCTCAAAAGCTCTGCTCTGTGAAGCTACACTTAGCAAAAAAAATGATGCAATTTAATTGCTTGCAGATATGGTCATTTCTATTTACAATACTCAACTCTATCAGGATCAGCAGTAAGGGAATAGACGTGCATGTTCTTAACTCCTCATTTCCTGTTTTTCAAAACTTAAGTTATGCTTAAGTCTATCCTCTGAAAGGGAGATGTCAAAATCCATCCTTAAGTCATTATTTATGTTTTATTGGTGAGATGTTAGGACATATATGTGCAATTTATTGAAAAGCAAAATTGGGGACAGTGCACGAAATGAACTGAATTAATATCACTATAAAAAACAAGGGACAGTTTACAGCCTGTATTATTCATTTTCATATATAATGACATAAAAGTATAACTTTTTATTTTCAGAATTTCTATCAAGTTGCCTAACAATTCCAGGATCTTAATACAGTTTGCTCTTCTCTGTGTGAGGCGATGTAATTGTTGGAGATACTATACATCTATTATCAATAAGGAATTTACAGTTGAAAAAATAAGTAATTTCCTTACAGAAAAATATAAATGGAAGTAATTGCGCACTATACATTGCATTCTCCATTGTTCTCTGTAGTAGTGAATGGCTTCCGATCATTCTTATTTTATTAATTCTTGCTTATTATTTCATACACATTTATTAATACTAAGTTATCTAATGATTTCTCTAACACCAAGCTTCGAATTTAATGCTCTGCAAGAATGAATAAATGGGCACGCTTCTGCAGTAACAATCATATTCTCTCTTCCATTTTAAGGCAACTAGGGAATACAGATTTATTTAATTCAAATCTCAGATTGTGACTCTGAATCTCTCTTTTAACTTCAGAACTGCTTACTGATAATAGTGGGTAATTCCATATCTCAGATATGAAATATTTTTGTCTAAATAAGTCTCTGGCTACAGAACTTATTTGAAGCTGGTTCCCATAGAAACAATGAGGAGGAATCTTGTTTTTATCCCAAATGCCTTTTATTTTCACTAAAGATAAACCAACAACAGTACCAATTTCTGCCTGCAGCTGGTTGAGCTTCCTTCTCCTTCTCTGTGGTCTGTACACTGTATCAACAGCATATTGATAACGATCACCCTAGCAGAGCATTCCTTTCAGGTTTACGTAAAATTGAACGACTGCGGGTAGGACTCAGCAGAATCCCACTATGCACAGTCCTCATGCTGACCATATTAGGTGTGCAAAGTTAAAATGAATGCATTAATTCTGAAGCAGGTGGATTTGAAAACGCTCTTGTGTTTATCTGCTGGGTTAGTCACTCCAGAGTCAACATCTCTTGCCATTCCTCCTGCCCAATACTGAAGTGTAACCTCTCTCCCCCTTCTGTCTCCAAGAGTACCCTGTGAGAATTCCCCAAATCTCAGAGAGGTCCACAAACCAGAGTTCTTTGCCTATCCCTGTTTCTGTACAAAAGGCCTAAATTATTTTGAGTGCCTGTTTTCACACTCACATTCCCTCAGAGCTTTCCGAAGACTACACCTCAGCAAGAGCATCCTGTGCGCGGCCGTCAGGCGTCTGATGAGCATGGGCTCTCTCCCCTCTCAGGGACACAGCCTATCCCACCAGGCTGGCTGCACGTGGACCAAGGTTTCTGTAGAGTTTCTTCGGTCAGGGGAGCTCATCCATACCTTTCTTCTAGCCGAGGTAAGGGCCCTTGTCTGCCTGCACCTTTCCGCACCCACACTGTCCCCATGTCACCATGTTTAGACATCTGCCACTCACGAGGCTGTGGAGAGAGTGACACCGCTGAGACAAGCAGCAGCTGGGAATGCTGCCAGGACAGGCTACCTGTCATCTGGCTCGTTTCTTGGGCCACAAATCCATGGCTGGTAGCACAGTATCTAACTAGCCGCTCTCAAAGACACCAGCAGCTTGGTATAGATGCTAGAGGTTGCTGCAGGCTTGCTCAGGGCACATTGGTTTGAAACATCCACCAGGCTTCTGCCGGATACAAACAGCTCAATATAGACCTGAAGGGAAGTCAGGATATCAACAGACTAAGGCTAGAGAAGGGGCTGCTACTCAGTTCTTTCTTAGCTTCTCTATTTTTCCCTATGTCTCCTTCAGAGGAACTTTTGCAAATTTGTGTAACATTTATTATTTAGTATTTATTATTTATATTATTTTTTTAAAAACTTTATCACATAGATTCGCATCTTTCTTGTGCCTCAGCCAAGAACATCTATATTCTGCCAGTTACATGAAACTATTCAGGGGCAGGGTCTTCTCCTTCAGGAATTATCACTACTGTTTGTAAAATGCATATATTTTATGGCACTCAATATGTAATAATTCTAAAAAAAAAGAGGCCACCAGGGTGGCATATCTCATGATTAGAGAAAAAAAAAAAAGACAATAGGAGTATATTCCGCAATTACATAATTATGTTTTTTTTTCCCTTTTGTGTATTGAATATGTGAAGAAGTTGCATAACTTTCCCATTTTTGCCAAGATTATAACATAGCTTTCTCTTTACACTCCACTGCAGAAGGAAGTGTCCGTGGTACTATGTGAAAGCATCATCTGAGGAACCAGCTGTACCAGCTTCATCACCTGCTCTAAGCAGCAATGCCTAGGTACGCGCTATTGGTAAGCAGCATTTAAATGGTGAGAGTTCCCACAATAAAAGATTCTTTTCAATATGAAAGAGAAGTCCTGAAGCATGTCTCTTGATATAAACTGAATGCCTATACTCCAGTTTCTTGGATATATTCAAAAATGATGCCTGTATTCTTTGCTACTAAAACAAAGGAATATAGAAAGTCACCAGTGGTTATCTCACTTTTTTTTTTTTTTTTTTTCTAAATTCCATTAATAAGAGGGAATTACTCATAACTAATTAGACAAAGGTGAAATTTCCAGTCTATGCTTCAACCAGGATCTGTTTCTCACATCTTGCTGCAAAATGAAATTTTGGCCTTTTTACCTAGGAAATGCGAATTCTCAGAATGTTTTCTACTCTCCACTATTTTTGGTGCATATTCTAGGGCTGAAAACTCTTAAAGTCTGGTCAATTTAATTGATGCATTAAATAATAGTGCCTATAACTTTCTTTTTCACTTTGTGTACTATTTGTATAGCCCACCTGCCTCAAAAAAGAGCGGTTTTCATTTCCACTGACTTTCGCAGAGAGCTGAAAATATAATTTCTAATCTACCTAAATTATTTGGAGTCTGCTTACTTGGGATTTAGCATTTCTTTATATACTGTCCTTCTACTTTGATTTTAAAAGATATGCCCAAAGGGATATTCCCCTTTAGGGAAAAAAAAGAGCTGACAAAAAGATATTGTATTTGAGGAGATCTTGACTTTGCAACTCACTCCAAAAGACTGGAGTCCCTCCTTTTTGCATGCCGCAGTCCTATCCATCCTCACACACACATTCTCTCTCATATAGAGAATGAGCCACTGTGGGATTTTCTTTAGTTCCACAGGATTTTGTACGAGAAGAGTTTAAATTCAGGCTGTTCTGTCACACTATACTGCAAGGAGAGGTGAAAAACACTACTGGACGGACTTCGCAAATATTGTCGTGATTAGATTTGAATTAATGTTGCCAGTGCCTAGAATTTCTAAAAGGTTGTATGTATTGCATTTAAAATGAAAGAAAATGTATTTATAGATAGATGACTGGTATGTAATACATGGAGGATCCTGGCTGCATAGCAGTAGATAAATTATTTCTTGACATTCACAACATGTGTTTATTATTTTTGTTCAAGCATTAGAATTCACAGCAAAATACTGTGACTCAATTTCTTTAGTTAACTGCACCCAGTTGTTTTTTCCCATCAGCTTTGGGGATGCTTGGAGCAATATTTGGTCCAAAAAAGTCTGAGCAACTGTAGTTCTTATGAAAAATTGTCTTGCCTTTGACATGTTCATTGTGTTGATGAGAAATATAAATAGAACCTAGGGCCTGGGGCTGCACTGGAAGTTACAGATGGACAAGTTGATGCACTGAGTCAATAGGAAAAGCTACAAGAAAACTTCACATCTAGAAAGGACTAATAGGTGGTTAAGTTATTTGTGGGTTAATCTTCTCTGCGGGTTACTGTTTTTTACTTCTGTTCCTCTGTGGGATGCTCCAGATCCACTGCAGTTATATGCCACCACTAACTTAGAGACAGAAATAAAAGGACCATCTGGTGCTTATGTTTTTCGTCTGAAAAGTTGACAGGAAAATACAAATGACAACCTTAGCTGTCAGGTAGCATAATTTGAAAACATGTAGGTTCCCTCCATAATTGAGTGGCATTTTTTTTCCTTTCAGACAAATCCAATAAATGAGTGAAAAATGTACAAAGATATTTGAGAAAGAATATTTTTCCTTAATTTCCAAATTACAAAATATGGAAGAAGTGCATCATATCAGCCATGCACTGTCACTATTCCACCATTTAACTTCACCTATTATTTTTATAATTCAGACTCAGTTTTGTGAGGTCTTTTTCTTTATCAGAACAATACTCCAGTAAAAGATTCATGTTGCTTAATAAAGTGTAGCAACTGTTTTTGTATTATTGTGCCATATAACACCTTCTTTTTTGTGTCATTGCACTCAGCTACACACCAAGTATCATTTCACAAAAAGCTATGATTTGAAATTCCAGGATAATGACATTTTGCTTACTTAAGTAACCACAATTTTTGGAGTGTGCAGGGCAGAAAAAAAAATGGTTTGATTTATTTTTTTCTTCATATTTTCTGAGAGGAGTGAGGTTTGTCAAAGAAAAAAAATCTCTTTGCATGTTTTTTCAGCACATTTTCCCTCTCAAAGCTTCACTTTAAAAATCTCTAAAGCTATGGTTTGAGATTCCTTGTTGTTCCTTCAATGTTCTTGCCTCCTCCCTGTTGCCCCCTCAGCTGGGCAAGCACAGCTGCCTGCATTGCTGCACATGGAGGCAGGCAGTGGAACTGAGAGAGTCCTTTTTGGCCATGTTGTTTCTACATAGAATCAGCACCCCAGCCAGGCTCTGGTAGCAGTCGAACAGGAAATTCACTGAAACGCTCTTTTGCAAGACAAGCTCTCTTGGCATTGAAGTGGTACTGTGGCAAGAAATAAATAAAAGGCAAAGATAGGATTGGATGTTCATTCTTGGTAATGCACAAAGATTCAGGAATATTTTTTCCAGGAATTCACTCAGAACTGTGCTTTTTGCACCAGTGGGAAGCCAATCAGATTGTCAGGTCCTGCTTGGCACTCAAGGAGTCTGTGCCTGTTCTTAGAGGGTGGTTCAGAAAACTGACTATATGCAAGCAGACGTGATGTTTTTCCATTCATCAGTGTTGGGCTTCAAACATTCCACTGAAGCCATTTGAAGCTGAGATTGATCAGCCAGACCAGGTCCCTGGATTTAGTTTTTCTTTGACACAGTAATCATACTTTCTCTTTCCCTCATAGTTTTTCATTCTCCTTTATTCATTTAGCAGTTCCCACTGAACTGTGAAACTTGTGACTATGATCCTTAGATGTCATCTCTGTTAAAAAAAGGAGATTTGTGGTTGTGCAAAAGAAAGTTTTAGAAAAGCTTAAGTCTCATGAACTGCTGAAGAATATTTAGGAGAAAAACAGAGACAGTATGTTTTTCTTGTTTTATGTAAATACGAATTTCTCCCCGTTGTAGCTTTGTTTCTTTTGGATATATTTCTCTGAACGTTTTCATTGGTCATACACGTCAAAGATGAATAAAAATCAAATTTTCTTTTGAATAGGGTCAAGATGTCAGTTTTTGAGAAAAGAGGAGCTTTTGGTCAAGGCTCAGACTGATGCATGCTGAGCTTTGGGAAGGGAAAGGCAAGGCCTTAAAATTTTGCGGGATAATTCTGAGAACATAGTTCCTGTGGCTTCTATTAGGATTGCATTATTCATGGCTTGATTCAACTATTTAGCTTCAGTCTGTTAGACAGAGAATGTATACTTCTATTTGTTTAGAGAACGGCATTTCTCAGGTTCCTTTAGCCTAGCCTCAGAGCAAGATTAATGTGTTTTTTGATTAAAGTGTATTTAGATTTCTCCTCTTGGACTGATTGATTTCACTTGCATTTCCAAAAGGAATATTTCAGGTCAAGTAAAAAAAAAAAAAAAATGATTAAGCAAAACAAAGTTGAAAATTCTTTCAAATAGAAAGAAACACTTCATTTGACATAAGATGATTCACTTGGATTTTGAGCATCATGTTAAAGCACATTTGGAGAAAAAATATCTTGTCTCAAATTAGAAAAATGATCTGCTTCACTCGGAAAATATGAATATTTTGCAGACTTGAGATTTTTTTTTTTTGTTAAGTGCATTGCTACTCCTTTATTTTTTCCCCAAATACTTTAAGGACAGAACACGAATTTGCAAAGGATTTTTATGCTGCCAAACTCATTTTTAATGAATAAGTTTGATGAAAATCTTTGTTACACTTTTGTCTTACAACCACATTTTTATAGACAAAGAGGTGTATATGATAAAGTATATAAGAATCTATTTACATGTTTTGTAGAGTCAAAGAATGTAATCCTAAAATATAAACATCAGCTTTTAGAAAGTAATTGGTATTATAATTTTCATTTTGCAAACCTTATCCAAACATCTATTTAAGGTCTTTAGTACCTACTTTGTCATCTGTTCCAACTTTCTGCTCAGAGCAGGGCTAGATCAGGTTGCTCATGGCTCTATGGCTGAGATCTCCAAGAATGGAGAATTCACAGCCTCTTTGGGCAATTTTTAACCTGACACCATAGTTCTTCCCCTCCATCTGAGATCCCTTTGACTCAACCCTTTTCCTGCAGGAAAGTTTTTAGCCTCATGTCATAAAATGTAGACATCAATATAGTGATAAAATATCTTTCAGTATTGGGTGTTTTGCCACCTTTGCTCTAAATCTCAGATTTCATCTGCTGGGTTCCCTTCCTGTCCTAACAAGTGTTGAGTTTCAACCCCTGAAAGTAAGGGGTAATTCCTGCTTCACAAGACAAATTCCTTTTAGCCACATCTTGTGATCACTCATCTTGTCACATGTGTCATCACATGATCACTAGATAAACCTTCTTCATATAGAGGATGTTACAGAAGAGAGAATGTTACAAACATTGGCTTTACCGACTATGAAAGGGTTTCATACTGCTAGCCCTAGGATGCTATTGGAATCTTTCATGGCCCTCAAAAAAAAAGAAAAAAGAAAATGAAGATGACTATCAAAATGGCCATCTAGAACCCATTTGTTTTCTTGCAAAAATATTCCTGCCCCAGGTAAAGCAAACTTCCTCTTCTCTCCCTACCCTGACACCTCTTGAGAACAAGAGGTCTCCTTCTCAACTGCATCTGAAAAATCTAATCTTTCTGATTTTGCAGCAAGGCTGGCATGTTTTCTATGATCCTTGTTACAGCTAACAGTAACATTAGATATTTAAATAGTAGTGACATAGTAATCTATTGTTATATTTACTTAGCTCCTGACTTGCAATAATCCAAGATGATCCTTTATGGATAGCTCTTTCACAAGAGCTTTTTCAAGCAAAGAGTAGACAGACAATGTTACTGAGAACTGTGGCACCACAAAGCACAGAGATGGAGAGGGCTTTTAGCACTGAAAAAGGAACACGATGAGATCATTCTGACCTCTGCAAGTCAGAGCTGAATATGGTAACAGTAATCAACATCATCTCATCTCTCCAAGATGGAGTTGGAATGCATCTTTTGACCTTCAATCCTTATCCTCTACATAACATTATCTCACCATTTAACTCTGGATTAGTACTATTAGTGCAATGGTATCTCTCCTTCCATATTTTTCTCTACACTGGATGGTTTCAACATGTGCTAAGTATAACAGCTGATAAACAGAAGCAAAAAAAATTTTTTTTTTTTTTTTTTCATATTTGGACAACTGCTTGGTAAAAAAACAGTCAAAGAACCCAGTCCTCTTTTTTTATGCAAACAAAAAAATCTAGAATTAAAGATTCATAAGCTTCATTTCATTCTCATTCAACTTTTTGAGTCTAACAGGCTAAGTCCTGGTTTCCTGTCAGCAAAGTTCTTCCTGCTCCTGGATTGTCTTAGGACAGAGTCAGATCTGCTTCTCCATCTAGATGTTTGCACAATCCCTGTGGTAAAGTGCTACCATTCTTTGTTGTTGTTGTTGTTGTTGTTGTTGTTTTTTAATGTTGTTTGGCCTCCTGCATTCGCATGATATCTCACATATCACAGTCCTGGGTTTATCTTAAATATGCTTCGTATGGAAGGAGTAATCTACCATAGTCTACCATAATCTACCCTTTCTTTAAAGGGTATTGAAGGCAGAGGAGAGAAGATGAAATGGGATGCATTGCAGGGAAAGGGACTGAAAGAAGGGGCTAAGGACCTTGGAAAGTTGTAAGAGACTTCAGAATTCTGTCTATCCCAGTTTCTTCCCCTACTGGTATTGAGATGTCTCCCTCTGCTCCCACAGATCTATCAGGACTAAAAATCTTTTTCTCTACCTTCTGAGCATCACCTACCTCCAGTCTTACCCTGTGATGGAAATGTCTCATCATCTCTCATCCACCGTCTTTAGCAGCAGCACCTGTGATTGTAAAAACTCCCGATAACATGCTTTTTAACTCTGTATGAGTTTAGTGTTTTGGAATACCGCTTTTAAAAATGGAACTAATTGCAGAATCAAATATGATTTTCCCTGTAACTGTAACTCAGATACATAATATCTATCTTTATTTTGAAAAGTGATACATTCCTTAATGAGAATCTGGAGCATCCAAGACTTTTCAATAGAACATTGTTTCCATTGGGAAAATGGACAGCCAGACACCTTACAGAAACATATCTGCTTCTTCAAAACTCAGGTACAGATTGCTTTTATATATATATATGTATATATATATGTTTGTTTTTTTTTTTTCTTTGAGGAGTGGGAAGGGGTGGATTGGAGAAGAATTGTAAGAGACGGACACCTAGTGATTGACGTATTCACCATGTTCACTCTGTTATATCTAAACTTTTTAAGTTTGTTGATCTCTCTTCCAACTTTTAGTCTTTATATTCTGATTCAGAATAAGGGTAAATGATAAAGCCATGATACTTTGCATGAGATAAAATGCTGATTAATAAGATAGACTTTGAAATGTAATAGACACAATTTCATTGTGAGAAGGGGAGCATGACGTAACATAAAAAGTACTGAAAATAGATAAATGTGCTTCTACATTTAACTAAAGTCTTGCTTTCTTTTTATTATGCTTTTGTATACTTTATTATGATTTTGCATACTTTGAAAGGTACAAACCATTTGAGAAAACATGCAGCATCTTATTGTTATCTGAGTATAACTCTAGAATAAAGGACTTCTTAGTTTAGATATTCCTTTTTTCTTGCTGCTTTGTTCTTCCATTTGGAAGACCACTTCCATTTAAATCATTTTAACACATTAATAGCTTTCACTTTTGCTGATTCAGGTCCTGTACTAAATGTTAAGCATGGGCAACCTAATGCTCTCTTATTTCATTCTGCTTCAGTGACTTTGTAAGTCTGCGGTCACAGGTCATTTATGTTTTTATTGGTGCTTCTCCCATCAGGATTTATTTCCATACACTATTAATTAGAGGAAGAAAATTGCATCCTCCTGCTCCATTAGTAATATTATTATTTTTTTTTAAAAGGTAATTCAGAGCACTAGTAGAGAAATACATCCTGATTTGAATAAAGTGATCAAAAATGTAATTATTATTACATAGATTGAATGTATGATCATTCACTTTTATAGCCAGACTGTCCCCTCTCCAATAACCTTTAATAATTCAACAACTTTGTTAAGGCTCAATACCTCATATAACCCACGAGAGAGACATAGTCACCAGAATTAATAAAGATTATCTGGAAGATGATCTCTAAACTGAAGGGAATGGAATCTAGATCATAAGAATTGCATGGTAAAATTAAAATAAAAATTATGAAAAAATAAATTACTGGTTTTGTTTCTAGTATAGAAATACACCTTTCTAGCATGTCAGATTTTCAGTTCTATGTCTTGGTATTCTTTATATCAAGAAGACAAAACATATTTTGATGACTTGCACTTTTCTCCTAATTAAGTCTTGCCATAAACTTGTATAACATGCTAACACATCATATACTCTATAGAGGGTCATTCACATGTCATAAGTCTACCAAAATGTTTCAATATTTTTCTTGATGTGTAATTCATACATAGATGCAGTAAGTTGGAATTCAGAATGTTTGTGAAGAGAGGAATTGGAGGAAACTGTAATTCACCCATCTTACTTAGCCAGGAGGCAAACCTAGTATGAAAAATCACCATACTAAAGAACCTTTGCATATGAGGTTGTACATATGATTGTACGGTTCTGGACAATGAAAATTAGCCATTTACTAGCAAAACAGAAAAGAAAAAGCAAGAAAATGCAATGTGTCTTAATCCTTTTTCTATTCTAAAAATGAATATATTCAGTTCCATAATATCACCTATCACCACTGCAAAGTGGAAAATGAAGAAAATGAGCCTACAAGAATTCTGGGCCTTAGAGCTACTGATGATGAAAAGCTTTGTTTTTTTATCCTGATTGCACATAGCTTATGTGGACTTGCTGCTTAAATTCCTTCCAAACTTCTCCTTAATGATTAAATCTCTGCCACTTCAAAATTGATTAAAGACACAGAAGAGATGCTCTGGAAATCTTAGGAAAATATTTATTATTCAACTCAGTAGTCTAGCGTTTCCCTAATCTATAACTTGAATTCAAGAGGATTTTTAAGACTGACCAAAATTCTGTAAAATTAATAACTAAGGATTTGCAAGCACTTTGCAGTAAAAAATATACTTTTATTTCTTTTCAGCTAATATCTACCAAATTTTCTGAGTGTTGAGGGAGAAATTTAAAAGATAATGACCTGTACAGAGAGAAAGACCAATGGAAAAGTTGGATTTTAGCCAAATCTCCTGCTTCCAGACTCCTTCTGTACCTTTTCCATTTGAAATCTGCTTATTCTCCTGGTATTGCAACTTCATTGTTACAACAGTGATGATTTCAAGCAAACAACTGAAGACATTCTGATACAGTAAATATACCCTTTTACGATCAGTATTCTTAACACAGACTGAGTCAAATGTCATTTTGTTCTGTCATTTACATTACATAAGGGAACTGCAGATGGGTAATCTGGAAAACTAACTTAATGTTTGTGGTATCCCCTGCCAGAAAACTGAAACAGGAAATGGTTCATCATAGACGTAAAAAGCACAGTTCAGAAAAAGATATCGAGCTTTTATTATTTTATAGCTGATCTACTCTTAGGTGTCAAATCTGGAAATCAGTGCCTTTTATAAACCATGTTAACATTTGCTTGGATGTTTTTGGTAAGTGAGTAGGAGTAATATAGTAGTTACAGCAGCTCTGAACGTAGACCCTGTGTGGACCTAACATTTAGTCATAGCCCATCCCTTCCACCCCTTCCTTAGACCAGCAGCCTGGTAGCAGCGAAAGAAACTTTCTTTACTTGTGACTTAAAAAGGAGAGCCCGTGGAAGAATAGGACAAAAGACACAGGCTTCAAACCCTTTAGCTATACACTACACATATAGTGGCAGATATTTTGTTATATTATTATCAAAAAAAAAAAACCCAAAAACTGCCAAAGGGATGTTGGGGGACATATTTCTAGAATTAGGGAAAACTGTGAGGATCTGCATTTTCACAAAAATACCTAAGTTCTTATTCTTTAATTGGGGGTACGTAGCACATGAGAATATTAGTTAAATTGTCCCATGGAAGTCAGTGGCTCTGTGCAATTCTGTAATCTTAAACACTCGGCAAACACTTCCAGGAAGAGGGCCAAAGAGTGGGCTAACAGAAACCCCTCACGTTAACATTTTCTATTTGAAGCTAATGGACTGATCCATGAGCAAAACATTAGTGGGGACTTTCGAAAATCCCACCTAGAGCAGCATAATATGTAACATGTAAACATAAATGAGCTTCCTGTGAAGTGCTGTGTTTGAAGAATGCCAAATAGAAATTATTTGTAAAAGGAAAGAGGATGGCTGTTTTCCTGAAGATTAAATTCCAGTGAATGCATTTTCTTTCACAGGTAAAAGATAAACTTGCTACAGAAGTCCAGGACAAAAGAATTGTATGCTTTTGAGCAAGTAATGCATAGATGAAAATAATCTGCTGTCTAGAAGGAGATTCAGGAATGTTAGATGTGGTACATGATAACTGCTACTTTACTTTCTAGACATCTGAACAGGTCTCTTCACATTTAGTAATTTCACTGGCCCTCTGAGTCACTTGATTACAACATTGAAACAGCTTCCCAATTAATATGAAAGAACAAGAAATAGTTAGCTCAATTTAGAAACGCTTCTCAGGTCATTCTCTTTTTTCACTCAGGAGTTTAGAATACTGTGAACAGGCATAGATATTATCGTTGTTTGCCATTGAAATAGACATATCTACAACTAAGTGCTGGCACTGAAAAATACATTTACTTGAGAAGCAACTACTGTTGGAAATAACCCCATGATGGAAAAGAATTTGGAAAAGTATCTCAGGTGTTTTCAATTTTAAAATAGTGACTTAAAGTAATTATCTGGTCCCTAGTGATGTAAAGATTTGTGTGTCTAAATTCTTCAAAAGAGATGACCATCCCAAAATGTACCAGTAATATTTTGACTTGCAACAATGACAAAATTCAAAACATAGCACTCACATTTAGTGAGGTAAGTAAAGATAAAGATTATTAGTCTGGGGGATATATAATGCATCGACTATGGAGTTTATTGTAGGATATCTTAGAATATCCATAATTTTCCAATCTGCTTCTTGTGTAACAATAGTGGTTAAGCTAGAGCATGGAAATAGCTTGTCTTAAACACAAAGATTTTTAGAGGTGGATTATTCAGCATAGCTTTGATAATTTTTTCTGATTTTTAACTACCCCACAAATGTCAAGATCCTATTCTTTATTTGAATGTACATTTTGTGATTTAAAATCTGATAAGATTTTCCTTACTATCACATTTCTGATCCTCAGGATGAGCAAATCAACCTGAGCTAAGGAGGATGAATTCTATGAGTTGCACTCTAAATTGATGTGACTGCCTGAAAGTTCTCACGCTAAAAGTGGGAAGTATAATTATTTCATTCACAGGAACCAGTGTCAAATTTGTGAAATTAAATTATTGACTACAATAACATATAGAAAGATCTCATTATTTATGTTCTTCAAAAGCTGGATTGGATGGATTTAAAATACTGGAGCTAGCAGAGGAACTGAGTTTTTAGGAATAGGCTCTTCAGTAGACCCAAAGTACATATGCTGCAATAAGCATGACTCAGTTTGGACAGAGCGCCTTGATGCAAGCAAGTATCCCAAGTCTGTCAGCTTCACCTAAACTGTTCTTCAGTGTTCAGTGCTTTACACACAAGTCTGTGTGTACCGTTACAGCATATTAAACCACTATTCACATTAAAGGAGGAGTGCATTTTTCTTTTTTTCTATAGAGAGGGACTGAAGATACAATAGGTTAAAAGAGATTTCCTTAATATTGCCAAAAATGGCCGGATCTCAAAGGTTTGGTTTACCATCCTGTTCTCTAGCTAAACTACCCCTTAGACCTATGTAACCTCTTTCCCTCAAAAAGCTGGCAAATAGACAAGGTAAATGTAACTCACCTGGAATTACATACTGACCAAATATGTAGGTCTGAACTGTTAACATCAAAACTTGCACTGTACAGTTTCAAAAGGATTAACTCTGCTTCTACAAAGCATCTGTATGCTATGATTTGATCAGCTGATCAGCTGCCAGCAACATGTAGGTGACAGTTCTCATCCTCCACAATCATAAGTCAGCCCTATGTTGTTTTTACAGAGAGGATCAGATCAAGGGAGAAGAACAGCTGTTAAAAACTGAACTTAAGCAGGAAAGAGTTGATGCTAGAAAGTAGATAGATACCTAAAGGCTATAAAAGTATCAGAACCATGATTGAAATAATCTCCTTTGATCTACGGCATGGCCCTTTGCTTTCTAATTCAGTTGTTCAGGAAGAGCTTGGATTCAGAAGATATTGATAAAAACAGAAAAAAAATTGTGATTAAACTCTATGAAATGAAAACAACTTTGAAATGTCAATTTATTTGTGATTTTATAACAATATGTGCTTCATCTGTCTTAGAGGCATCACTTGCAGTTACTGGAGACTTGCATGTTACTGAGACTATTCCAAGGCAACTTTAATCTCCTATGATCAGGCTTCTTGGGATTCTAACTCTTGGGAGTTAGATTTACCCCAAATACGTTTTAATAAGGATTTCTACAATGCAGTATAAATTTGACTGCATCATTAACTCGCTCAAGACTCATACAATTTTCACACGTTATAGCATCTTCATTATACTGACCTAACACTTCATCGTAACACATAAATTAACGCTGACATGTTGACATTTGCAAGAGGCAGTCAAGTGCTTGAAAGAATTGTACATTGTCAGAATGAACTGTAGCAATTAGACTAAAATGAACGCCAGAGAAATTAAATTTATGTTTATATCTTTATCATCTATAGTTTCCTTTGAAGTAGTAATGCACTGACAAATTCTTTTCCAGTGTTAGACAGTATTGTTTATGCTTCTTGATGAAGAAATAGGGGAATAGATAGAGTACAACACAATTTACTAGACATTAATCTAGAATTAATTAAATCTTTCATTGAAATACATTTATATGTTAAGTTTATGGTCTCCTTATTTGCATAAGAAAAAAAATGGCTCTTTTAATCCCTGCAAAACAGAAAGCTCTCTCTCATACTGCATGGTTGAACTAATATAAATTGTAAGGACATAACATAGTTCCAGTTCTGCATTATTTGTGCAATAGAGCTCTAGGCAATTTTAGTAATTTTACTGGGTTTTCATAGGGCCATTCATGTAGTCACTCATGTGGAAATGCAATATGAAATCTGACTGGCAGGAGCTGCTTATACTGGTCTACAATTACTCTAAGTCCATTGATTTCAACAGAGTTGTTCCTGATTTATACCAGTAGTGCAGGATCAGTCTTCATAAGTTTGCTGAAAGTGTACATACTTTCAACAAGTTCAATAAATCTCTGTTCTTGCTGAAATACAAGAGACTCACTGGAAACATATAACTAAGCCACCTCTTGATACTAATTATGAACAAAATTGAAATGTACTGCCTTAATTTTTTAATAACTTTTTTGGATGGAGCAATCAAATTATATGAATCTGGTAAAGGTTTCTGGCTTGATGTCTGTAATAGACCATTCTTGCTAATGAAGTAGTACAGTCTTGATTTTAAATTTTACTGGAAAATACATTAAGGATTTTACATGATGTTCACTGAAATATAGTTTGTCTGAGGCACCACCACCAGAAAAGCAAACATAAAGCATTATTAAAAATTAAATCCTTTTAATCTGGCAGATGACAGGAAGTCAGTTCTTCTGAGGCTGATATCTCATGAATCTCATGCATAGGACCTCTTGTTCCATTATGTGCCTGAACTCATGTAAATTTAGTCTAAAAACATACACCTTCATTAGATCAGTCTTCTTCCTCTTGCTGCCACTGTAGTAGTTAAATTTCTCACATTCTTTAATGCAGGAGACAAGGTGGAAACTTCCCAGGCCTCAAACCCCAAGGATACCTAGGTGACCTTCAGGCTCTTTCAAAATCAGATGACGAACAAAGCAGAGTTTCGTGAGTCTATCTCTAGATCTTCTGAGTAGGGAAGCATGTGGGCCAGAGCAGGGTGCCTCTAGACAAACAAGAGGCAGCACTCTGAGCCTGGCCAGCTAAGAGTGTTGTCCTAGTAGCACAGTGAGATGTTAGGGCAGGGCCATGGCAGCATCCTCACTCAAGAAGATTAGAACTTTCATGACAGACTTGCATCGCATTGCATTTGGATTATAATAGCAGCCTTATGCATAGGGAACAGAACGTAAGACAAACTTTGTCCATCTGCTGTCTATTTGTGAGCTTTCCATCACACCAGAAGAAACTTGCCTTTTTACTGGAGTAGCAAGGGACACCTTTGCTTCAAGCTTTGCCATTACAGGCTGAGGATGAGAAGCATCATGATTCTTGTCATTTCTGGGAATTTCTACAGCAGAACATGAGGCTGGTAAAGGTGTACTGCCTCCTGGATGTTCAAAATCTTTTGTGCATAGCAAAGTAAGATCATAGTATTGCATCAGACTGTGTAGAAATTCATCCAGAGGCAGGATGAGTGGGCAGAGTTAATTCATCCAGCAGCATATGCTCTACAGAAGTTACAAGCTATGGGAAGCATCACACCATCAGGGCACTTTGCCTGAGGAAAATCAGTGGTAAAAGAACTAGGTATAAATTCTAACAGGAGGGCAAGAGCTCTCCCTCCGCTCGCAAGGGATCTCTACATCCTGGCCTGAGATAGCTGTACCACACGGGCTTTTGTCAAGATACAGGCTGGAGGCTGCCATCACTTGGTTCCTTGGTCTGACACTGAAGATCCTCAGAGGTCCCAACCAGAGGAAGTCTGAAAAACAAATAAGCATGGGCCTAGCAGAGGAGGCAAGGAAGACATCTGAGGCTATAATGCTGTCCTTCAGGTATTTTGGCTTTGTCTTCTTAGATGTTGTCTATTAAATAGTGGGAATGGCCTGATGACATTTTATATAGCTTGTAGTGGAGGTTTTTAACAAGATTGTGAGCATACAGTCTGAATTCATCCTCTGAAGCTGCATGGAAGTGTCCTCAGCTTACACCAGATTTACAAATACCTACTGCTGCTTCAAGGAACTCTGTTTCTCGGGTATCTTAAGAGCCCTAACAAGAATGTATTTGTGTCCCTACCTCTTTTCAATGCTGAGCCAAATTATATTGCTAAAGGGGATGGAGGGAGGTGGAGGCTTGGGGAAAGCGGAAGTATCTAGCCCTGAGGTCTGCTGGGGCATAGGAAAGAACAATTCTTAGATTTGAAGAGAGCAATCTCAGGGCCTGGCAAAAACATATTAACGGTCTCCACACTGGAACACTGGACAGCCCCAAACTACCAGGTCCTGAGATTGCCTCCAAGGACATTCTGATGGCACCCGCTCTCCAGAAGTTCTATTTCTTCCTCAATGACTCAGGTAAGAAATATGTCCTACTGTTCTGCCACAGACTGAAACCTGTGGTGGGCCTCATTCACTCCCTGTAGCATCTGGAAAGAATCTAACTGGGCTTACACCTCCTGAAGAGCTAGCTGAAGGCTGCTTACTGAAGACCACGCTGAAGCCCAAATGGGCAATGCTGTCATCTAAACAGAGTCACACATGTGAAGAGAGAGCAGGGAGGACTTCCTCCCCAGGGATGCAGGTAAGCGTGCTTGTGCCATGGATGTCCTTTCCACGTGGCAGCACTGACTGTTGGTTTTAATTAAGGGGTAGGAGTTGAGGCTCCAAAATATACAGGCTTCATGCCCACTGCATTCGTGCTCCTAAATTTCAGGCAACAATCAGGGAAGCCCTGGAATACCAGCAAATTATATTTTGAATGAGGAAATTAGATATTGCCTCGGTACAGCTGAAGCTTGTTGTGCCTTCCAAATGCTTCAGCGATGCCTTGGGCATCCCATGCTCATGATTTCTCATGGGTGTACGAGCCAGCATATAGCAGCCTTGATGAGGATTACTGCAACAACAGGCAATTAAATATTGCACTAAGCAGCTAAGTAAACCTATGTTGTCTGACTTTCAGGCAGGAATGCCTATCTGCTTTGAGACAGGGATGGGAACTCAAAAAGACATGGTTTTGCCTCAGAGTATTTTTCAAAGCAAATGCTGAACTGTTTTTTTTTTTTTTTTCTTGGTTTTCAGTAGTTTTTTAATTTCTCTTGCACAGAGGTCCATTTGAATCACTGCGCAAACACAGTGATCAGCACATGGTCTTTACTGCCTTGTATATAAGTCTTTTCTCTGAATTAAAACATATAAGATCCTCTACTTCCCATCTCTGACCAGAATATCATATTACAGTGTCTGCTATGAAATTATATTTGAACCTATTTTGTCTACACTATAGAATAGCTTACATAGGGTTTTTGTGGTTTTCTATGTCTTTGGGAATTTTCCACGGAATACGTATGTATAATATACTTAAGACTTAAAATCATCTTAAGTCAAATAATAAATACATGTAGGGAGTCAAGTTATGTGAACACATTTTAATTTCAGAATTTAGCAAAATGCTGCAGAGAAATGTAAAAGAGGTGACACAACTTAATTAGCACAGCAAGGGATATATAGCACAATGAGGATGCATATGCGCAGATACAAGTGGCAACAATGTGTACTTAGAAACAAAAAGGGAAAAGTGTTAAAATGACCTCATTAAAAGTGAAATATTGAAATGGCTAGTCCAAAAATTGCTGCTGCAAAAACCCTGGCTGAGTCCAGAAAAATATTTGTAGCTAACATTCATGTAGTTAATGTAGTTAATGTAACATGTAGTCAACCTTCCTATATATTTTCCGAAGTGTTATGTCTGTAGCACTGCAGGAATTGTATCTGGGCAAAGGAGAATTGCAAAGAAATTGCAAGAGTAAATAGCAAGAGTAACAGAACCAGAGAAGCAAACTCACCATTACTTTCAGAGCAGTGTTTGCAGTGCTCCATGGAAGCTTTCTACAGATCACTTACGTGTCTGGCTAAGTAACTAGCATGAATTTGTTAAAGGAGAATTTCACAGAATGCTTTGTTAATAACAATGGTTTCTGCAAAATCTGAGCTTTCTGCCTGTTATGAATGTTCTTTAATGCTCTCCCTCTCCCCCCACAAAAAAATCCAAATCTCTTAACATGGTGAAGAGGGTAACTATATAGGTGTGAGTATTAATTTTCTGGAAGCTCAATTTTGTAGTGGAGCTCAATTTTGTAGTGGTTCTTCAAAACCAAAATGTTTTGAGAACATTTATGATTAGGCTGCAGATCTGTGGAGTATGTGCTAGGCCAGGGCTCCCAAAGTCCCTATGACACAGACAAGATCCAGTTTACAGCTGTGATATTAGGAGCCTGGAGCACTGGCAGGTTCAGATTCTATCAGGAAGTCTGGAAGCCAGAGAGCTGCAGGTGATGCTAAAGTGCAGTGTAGAGTAAGGAGCTGGAAGTTCTCTGGTTAGAGGGAGATGGCTCTTGAATTTATGGCTCTGGTCCTAAGAAATTGTAAGTCTTGCCTAGAGCAGAAGCCTAGAAATTAGATCTGGCATCCTCCCAGTGGGAAGTGCACAAGACTTGTGGCCACAGCTGAAAATCAGAGGTTCCATGATTTTAGGTCAGTGCCTCCAAATGGACTGCCAGGGCCTAAGGATCCCTGAACCTTCTCAACCTGCAAGGCAGCTGGCTTCCAGAGAAGGAACATTGGAGCAGTGAGCCTCAACGTGTGGGTTCCTCCAGCACTGCACAGGACAGAGCTGCGCTGAAGCCACAGCCTTGGGATCTCAGGTGTTGGTCAGCAGCAGCTAACTGAACCAGCCAAAAATGCAAGAAGCTTCAAGGAAATATCCTAAAGTGTTTCTAAAATTGTTTTACTTATTGCTGGTTCATGGGAAATGATGAAAATTTGGTTCTATTTATAAGCAGAACATAAACAATGTTTGAAATGTCAAGATGTACAAACTTGAAATACCAGAGTTTCAGACAGCTCGGTATTCAGTGCTGTGATGACACAACAATTTCCTATTGCAAAGACTGGAGCTTCCATGGCTTATAGGTCAATATTCACAGGACTCACGTCCTCAGTAAATGCCTCCCCATGTATTAAAGTATCTGTATTTTAAGCTCAGACTTCCTGGTATCGAAAGTTTAGAGAAAATTTGATTCAGAAGGAAATTACTGTTACATAAAGGTGAAACTCATCTCTTTTTAATGGAGCATAGAATAAATAAAATGGAGGTTGAATAGGTTAGTAGATCACATTTTTATTGAGAATTCAGTCATGTTACAGACCAACCAATAGCATCTAGTGCATGACATTAAGTATTAACTTATATTAACCAGTGTGTGACATTAAGTTGTGTTGGTTAGGCATTTAGACATAAAATGGAAGGAATTGTTGGCATATAATTGTAATTTAGTTTATTTCATGACAGATTATGCTAACTGTTTTCTGCAACCTCAAAAAGGGATTTAACACTGCATCAAGCAAGGCTGGATAATAACTCTCACTCTGGTCACTCCTGTGTGTTGATACAGTGCCTGATGGCTGAAAGCAGCCGCGACTGCCTGCCAGTCACAGCAGTTTAATACAGCTTGAGCTAGTAAGTACCTACATTTCAGTCACTGAATTTCTTTTGCCCTTCTAAGGACCCTTCTAAAGGTTTTAGGTTTAGGACAAGTTTTCTGCTGCAATGAAGTCTCTTATTAAGCCAGATTTAATTTCCTGATTTTGCTTATTAAATACATGCCGAACCACTGGAGTTTTAAGCAGAAGGAAAACAAGTTTTCTGTGCTTCTTTTTTTTTTTTTTTTTCCATCAGGCTTATAGCTTCTTATCTGTATTGGAAATCAACATGTAAGGCAAGAGTAATGATGTTGACTGTTTTATTTAAAACATGAGATAGTAGCTTCCTATTTATCTATCATTCTTACCTGTGGGAACGAGAGTCATACTGGCCAGTCAAGAATATCTTTTTATTATTCATTAATTTTTCCTGCATGGAACAAAGCTTTGGAATTACTTTCTCCTACGTCCATTGCAAATGATTACTAACAGGAATTTTCCCTCTTGAAGTACTTCTCATCATGCAGAAGCCAGCCTGTTTCTGGCAGCGGAGAACCCCATGTGCCTCTCCAGACTGCGCGTGGACCTGCAGCTGGACCAGGGTGGACCAGGGTGGTCAGCCCCTTCTGCAGCTCCATCCTAGCTCCACTCCTGCAGAGTCCTGCCAGCAACAGCTCTGGGGACGCTGAATGAATAGAATAACAGAATGAGGGATTTTCACTTGTAGTAGCCCTCAGTAAGTGAGATTTCAGTAGTAAGGACCATCTGATAGGTGAACTGTTAGGTCCAGAGTCTGAAGATGGGCATGGGAGGGAAGTGGTAGGGAAAACTGAATGGTACCCCAGGAAATGAACATTAAACATCTTTTGGTTGACCATGCAGTCTGTAGCTATTTGAATTATCTGAAAATAAATTATATATATGTGTGTGTGTGTGTGTGTATATATATATATATGATATATATGTTAGCGTCATTTAGTTGTTTAATCTTTCATACTGAAATCTAAATACCAGCAATGTTGATGAGATTCTGTGGGCACCAAAACTTCAAAACTTCAGTCAGAACAAGGATTGAAACATATGTTTGGGCTTCTTGGGTACATCTGAGTGACTAAATAAAACAGGCCAGGGACCATTCAGTGGTCCTGAGGCCTAATGGCACAGCTCAGCTTGTGCTCATACTGCTACGTGTTCTGCCACTGGACCCCTCAGGAAAGGTGGCAGGATCCAAACCGTCTGCTAGGAACAGTCTCTGGCACGTACTATTGCCTGAAATGAGCTTGGACATTGTCTAGGAGAACTGGCACTGTTATAACTGTTAGGCATTTTGCTAACAGCTAAACAGGATAGACAATTGTAGGCCAGTGCTCAAACCTTTGCCCTACTCCTGTTTTATTTAGTATTACAACATACATGCATACAAAAATATATAAATACACACATATACACATCATGTATTGAGTATATACCATATTCTTTATGTTTGTATACTTAATACATGCACTCAATACATGCACTAACATCATGCTCTCCATCCCTAAAGGGCTCCCTGAGTTCATTCCATGCATTTTGGCTCTGCATCAAAAACAGTGAAATGTTGGTTTCTGCAGCGGAGTACCTAAAATCTGAAGAGGGAAGAAGTGGTAGTGGAGTCTACAAAAATTGAACTGACTGAAGAATTGAAGGATAAGTGAGTGTAGAAAGTACAGAACAGTCGAGAGCTGGGCCCATTTTAAAAGCTTGCAAGATCTCCATGTAAAAGAGTCGTCTGGATGACACTTTGAGATCCTTCCTTGCCCCTTTGCTCTGACCTGCTAAGAAAAGGTAAGAAAAAAATCCTTGCCTAGCATTAAACTTATCAGAGCTGCTGAGGTTCAGTCATCAATCCTCCCTCAAAAGTACTTACAGCTTTGAAAATATTTTGTTATCACCTCTGGAGAAGCATCACAGATCAGTAATTTTCTATTCCCTTTGAAAAATATATCCTTTATAGTAAAATGATAAAAGCATTTTGCTTTGGGAATGCTGGAAAGAATCAATCCCAGATTAAATGCAAAGGACTTTTTTTCCTGTCTTTCAAAATTTAACGGAAATCAGCACAGATTACTGGCATTTCTTTATTTTAAAAAATGACAGTAATACATCTATATCATCTGGAAGCTACTATTATTAATCCTGAATCTTCCTACATAAGAGAAGTTTAAAAATTGTTACTATTTTTAGTTTCAACTCATACGGCTGACTGTAAGATGGGTAGCTAAGCCTGTAGCAGCTATATGCAGAGCATTATGAAACTAACCTGAACTAAATGAATTTAATCTGACGAGTAGATACTGACTCAGCCTTGAGACACTGAGCCTAGCAATACAATATGCTGCGCCTTGCACCAGATCAACCTGTGGTTAAACTGATGAATTTGAGAGAATCCTGCACCCTTACATTCAACAGATACAGAATTCATTCCTTGTAAGGTCTATTTTTCCTTTCAATTAAACTAAACAGACATCCTATATACTTTTCTAATAAAATAATATAATCATTTTGTCCCTGGAAAATACATGCTGGCATTCTTAGGATGTTAGTTCTACACTATGAGGCACCAGTCTTTTTTCTTAGCATTCAGGCCATGATATCATAGAATCATTTATTTTGGATGGGGCCATATGAGGCCACAGTCTGTTTTTGCAGGAAAAAATCTTAGATGCCTCATTGCAGGAGCAGGTGGAGAGTTCTGAGTTCTGAGCGGGATAAGGTGTCTCCCTGCTGAGGAGTAGGAAAGTATTTTACACAAACCCTTGGGGTTCCCACTGTGCACAGCTCCCATGCTCAGCTCGTTCCTGCAGTGCATGGATGATAACATTATGATGCAGGTTGTGGAGGAACCAAAGAGGAGAGGTGGGCTACTGGACCTCGTGCTGACAAATAGAGAGGGACTTGTTGGGGATGTGAAGGTGGGGGGCAGCCTCGGCTGCAGTGATCATGAGCTGGTGGAGTTCAGGATCC
>VZSV01000003.1:11264593-11277368 GCA_013398735.1 Nothocercus julius
GGGGGTTGGACTAGATGATCTCTAGAGGTCCCTTCCAACCTTAAGCATTCTATGATTCTATGATTCCCACTGTGCACAGCTCCCATGCTCAGCTCTCTCTATCCATGCAACTCAGATGGTGAATTTTATGAATTTTGGCTACACCAAATCCTAGTAGATCTAACTCCTTGTAGGGCAAGGTTTGCAGAAAATATGTCATCAACTCAAAAGTAGGAGGTAAGAAGAGTAGGGAGAAGTGAATAGGAAAAGGCAGGAAGTAGAACACAGCAATTCATGGGAAGATGGGCAAGTTCTCTGATACTGTAGTACTCAGGATAAGGAGATGGATGTACAGATACTGAAACTCTCTGCTCTGCACCTTCTGTAATCTTTATGTAGTCTTTAGTATGGTGTGGGGGTAAAATGTAACTGCTACATTAACTGCAAGAAAATCTTACTACATACAATGGAGAATTCTATTGCACAATATATAGTATGCCACTTTTCACCTACCCATTAGTGATTATGCAGATGTCAGGTTTGGAGAAAGAGGCCTGAGCAATGGTAGCAGATGTCAGAAGAAGAAAGTGCATAGTGGAAAGTAGGAAAAGGAATGCTCTCAAAGGTGTCCTTTTTTGTACGGATTATACACACACACACAAATATTTTTTCCATACTTTCCGGAAACTGTAGTGGAGCTCAGATTCATTGCTCTTGAAACAAAAGCCTCAGTTACAGACAGACAAGATTCAAGGTACATGCTTAAATTTCCACAGCTGTTGCCTGAGTACGCTGATGGGAGCTGTGTCCAGCTGCCTGTCAAATGAAGAATAAAAGTGATGGGAAGCATATAAGCTTAGTAAACAGGGATGCTCTAGGGTTCCTTCCCTCAGAAAAATAAACCATCAAAGGATGCTTACTATGCAAGTCATTTTCCTTGCCAAATTCTCCCAGTCCTGCTAAATCTTGAGCTGCTCTGCAGGTATTGCACTGTCCACACTGTTTCCTTTCACCATTTATGTGTTAGTTCCATAAATTGCCAGACTCAGCCAGGCATTAGAAACAATGAGTTTCCTTATGAGGAGCAGTTGCGGACAAAGTGAAAATGCTACCAACAATTGTCCACTTGTCAGCATTTATGTGAGTGGACAATTCGGGGCTGATTCTGTAGCTGCTTGGCACAAATGAAGGTGAACAGATGAGGCTTAGAGTCTGGGATACGCAGACTGACCAGAAAGACGTATATTAAGGTAAGTTGACTACCTTGAGGAAAAAAAGATGTCAAATAAGAAGCTGACCAATTAATGTAAACTGACCCTCTGAATTACTATACTTGCAATCTTGAGTTTTTAGAAAGCCCTCTCCTTCCCTTTCATTCCTCTTCTGAAGTCTGAAGAAAAGAAGAGGGAATACAGTCTAGGGGCTAGAGCAGAAAGAGGAGGTCAGGGCATTTGGTTATCCCGCAGTTTCTTTGTTCTAACTAGACTATAGTGACCCAAAGTGAAGTGGGACAAGTTAATGACAATTCCCAGAGAAGACCATTACAGAAGAGTGTTTCCATGGCATCTTCAAGCTGCTTCCTATTATCCCCAACCATAGGAAATACTTTGGAGTCACTACTGAGGAGGAAACATAGAAGATAACAGTGGAGTTCAAATAGCTCGGGGCTTTGTGAAGGACACACTCTGTCCGTTACATCATGCACTGGTCATCTTCTTCTGCTTCCTTCGCTGATTCCTAAGGTGATGTTAAGAAGGTATCAACTACTGTTTGTGATGCAGGATAAGTCGGTGGATAGGATGGTATGAATCTGGGATGTGCTGTTTAAACCAGCATGACACTTGAGTTTACTAAATTAAGCTGGAAGCATTTGAAAAGAGGCTTTCTTTTTTATATATATAAACACTGTCTTATGCTTCCCCTCTCTAGAAATCCAGAAACCTCACAAAGTAAACCTAACTCCAGTGAATGATGTGAATGAAAGGATTCAATAAGTGAATGTCTGAATTTCGCAAATTCAAAGGGGCTTAGATTTGAACACTGCTATATAGAAGAGATGATTAAGAAGAAAACCAAAATGCCTCACCATCCAGCAGCGATCTGAATATAAACAAGATAGATACATTGATAGGGGCAGCTAAGCCAATAAAGAAGTATTTAACTGCAGAAATCCTTACATGACAATATAATTTCCAGTAAATATTGTCTCTAACCAGCAAAGTATTTTAGTGTCCATTAGATATGCCATACTACTCAAATAGGAGATAGCAACATTTAAACATCAGGTATGAGATTAAGTGGTCTTGAGCAAAGCTTTTTCAAACTGTTTTTAAAAAGAAAACCATAAATATAACTGTACAACTGAGGCATTATGTCAGCTAAAAGGAAATGTGTATGGACAGACTCTAAAGTATAGGACTCTATAAAGGAAGTGCTGACCCAAGTTTAACTATAGTGAAGTGAATAATACTACACTAATGTAGCATTACCATATGTATTATAATTCTGCAGCCACAGAGTTTCTTGAAGAAAACAGCTGCAGTACTAAAGTTTTAATCTTCTCAAAATTAACAAGGCAGAAAAATTATTCAGGCCTCAGAACATGAGTATCACAAAAGGAATGGTTATAGAGACTGTGATTATGATAACTATTTGCTCTTTCTTTTTGCTAAAAAGATTTTTAAATGCCAACTTTGTTTTTGATGTCTAATCACAATAGCCCATTGCTATAGTTTTTCAAGTTTCCACATATCCTTTTCAAAACAGTAACAAATTTTCTAAGATGTGTGATAAGGAGAGAAAGGTTAGAGGAGGTAGTGCTACCAGCTCAATGAATGCCCCACCTCCTGCTCCAAAGGTCACAGTGTTTTACCTCTGCATGAGCTACCAAGCCCAAAAGAAAAGAAAAGAATGTCCACACACATAAACCAAGGTATGGGTACACTCACTCTTGCGCCCCTCAGGTCCCCTGGTTTTCAGGTGTAGGATATTTTTGAAACATGCTGTGGATTCTTTCTGAAGAAACTGAAGGGATTCCTATCTCTTAATGTGATTTGCATGTGAGAAGGATCTAGGATCCACATCCTCTACAAAATAAGAGCATCAAATCTTTACAGAAAATTTTTATACAGGACCCTTAAACAATCTCCACAATGGGGAAAATAAGAGCATTAAAATTTGGTTATGGTAATGTAGTGCTTTTTTTCTGTTCAGTTCTGAATGCCTTATTTTTAATGTGAACTATACAGGTTTACATATTCAAAATCCTCTATAACCACTGAGTAATGGAGCCTCATACCTTGTATGTCCACCAGAAACAGATCACTAATTATTGATATCTCCTTTTTGTAGGCCATGAATTTGAACTGAGGATAGCATTTCTCAGAGAGCTGGAATTAGCAGAAATGACATTTTTATGGCATCCAATCTTCTTGTGTAAACATTCTGCCACTAAGAGAAAGCAATATAATTAGAATAGCAGGGAATCTTAGTCTCACATGAGGTAAGTCGCAGTGAAGATGCTTGTGTCAAAAACTATGATTTCTGTAAACATACCTCAACATTAATAAAATAAAACATATTTTATTAATATAATATAATGCAATATTGAATTTCTTATATTATATTATATTATATTATATTATATTATATTATATTAATAAAATATATACTTATATAATATAATTGTATATGATATATGATATGATATGATATATGATTAATTATATAATTACTTGGTACTAGAGCTATAATCTGTCTTTTATCTTACATTGCAGAAATTAAACTTATTGCAAGTTTTAAAACCAGTGCCAATGTCTCAACTGTGCTACTACTACAGAAAGAGAGCTTGTATTTCATTCCTGATACTCTTCTAAATGTTCCAAATTGATATAGAAAACTACCCAAATAATAATATATTCATTATGAAATCACATAAGTAATATATCAGATTTTAAGATGGCCATAACATTTAAAATACTTGGGCAATTGGGAAATTGACCCAAAAGGATGTCTAATAAACCTTGAATGAAAAATATCCCTGATGATGAAGTACCGTTGTCACTGGTAATGCTATTTTAAACCATAAACCGTTCCATTTTTAGTGGAATATTTTTAAAGTATATTCTATCCTTTGCCTTTTGGTGCCAGCAGGAAGTCTTACTAGTTATGGATGACAGCACTGAAAACTTTCCTCAGCTAAAGCTCATTACTTATTAGCTTGGCAGACTGAACACTGGTATTTAGGGACCACCTCTTGTTTATTGTATCTGTTCTGTGTTTATTGTATCTGTCTGATAATGACATCCTTTTTCTGTTAAATATGTGGACTTAACTGATTAGTTTTGACAATACTCATCTTATTACTTAGCTTATTTAATCTTAAGTTTCATGCAAAACCTAGTGATTGTGTATATGTTGTCAGTAACCTATTTGAATTATTGCATTTAGTAGGTTTGGGATGGCGCCAGTGAGTCTTTCAGAAATGCCAGTTCTGGCCAGCACTAGCAAGGAAACAGTTAACCCTTAATCTAAATGATAGTTGATTAAAATGTCAAACAGCGCATCCAGAACCCTCCCATATCTCATTTAAATTGTCCAAAAGCACAGACCTCTGCTTCAGTAAAAGTACAATTCATTATCTCTCTTATGCTTCCTAATCATGTAATGTGTGTTACAGCTACAATCTCTAGTACATATAAACAATGAATCTTGACTTAACCATAGAGCTTTTAGTCATTTTTATTGAGTGGCTTGTAGGAAAAAAAATCATGCACAGAACCATAACAATCTATTCACAGGTCCTGAAAATATCCTCTTGTTTTTCACAAGGCTCCAAAACAATTGCCTACTTCTACTTCTTTGGAACAAGAGCAAATCGAATAGTGGTGTTGGTAAACTGGATTATATTATTTAGGGTGGGACTCAGTTTGGGAATGAACCTCTAATTATACATTATATATATATGTGTATATATATATATATATATACACACATATTTCAGTAGATATGGGAATATGGGGATATGGGAATATTGGTAAACTGGGTGTATAGATGAATGGGAGTTGGATAAACTCCCATTATAGTCAAAGGAGATGTTGGACTCAATCCAGTTGCCCACACTATTAGATCTATTGCATTAGAGATGTCCTCAGCTATCACAGTTGGCCTTCAGACTCCCCTCTAAAAGAGCAGCTGAGGTTGTGTATCACATCTGGCAGCCCTGTGCAATTGTCTATAATCTACAGGGCATCTTAGATGACGTTAGATGCCGGTATGGAAGCAGCTGCTGGAGTTGTAGGCATCTAGTTTAGGTAAGTGGAAGAATTCTCTAAATTCTTGTTTGTTTGTTTGTTTGTTGGTTTGGTTTGGTTTCCAGTTGCTTTCATTTCCTTTATCCATAGGGAAGTCAAATTACCTAACTCACATGCAGACACTCCTATGGACACAGTTGTCTTAGCCTGGAGAGTGGGAATCATTGGATATATATTTTGTTTTTAGGCTTCATATAGCCTTGCCTCCGACTCTCTTTAGAAATATGCAAGTGTCCCATATTCTGTCATACCTGTAAGTCCCATGAGGAGATCTTGGATGCCCTTGGATGATTCGAACGTTCTAGGCACCTGCGTTTGGGCAATCAAAGGAGGCTCCTGATATTTGATCAGAATTGCTTTGCACTAGAGTGCACATATGATTGATAGAAATAAAGATGAGAGAAAGCCAGCTTAACGTATTCCCAGTAAAATCAGGCTTCTGTAGGTTTTTCCTCCAATGATCTTTTTTCCTTGTTTTTATTGACCCTTATTCTAGCCCTAAGACCTCTTGAGGTTTGCATAGATTTGAAGCTGGACAAATAGTGGAGGAGTGTTCTTCCCAGACAATTGAAGACTTCTTGGTTTTGCTTTTATGCTTTTCCTACTTTCCATGTATTCTTTTGTTTCTCAGTAGTAGTTTTCAATCTGCATTATAGACAGAGGTCATGAAAGATGCATCACATTTTCCATGTACCAATGCAGTGATTTGTCCTTAGAGCCATATTGCACTGTCTTCAAGAACACAAAGAAGTTATGGTGAGGTGACAAGATACCTTCTATCAGTTCCTCTGCAAGAGCTTCAGTAATAGTTAACCCACTATTCAAGAGAAAAGGGATTGAGTCACCCTCCATTTATCACAGAATGCCACAGAAAATGGATGCAGTGGGTAGTCACCACACCAGTTCTGCAGTGTAGTAACATTTCAGAGAGGGAGTTGTTTTTTGGGTCAGTTTGCTAGTTTCGAGACTCTATGGCTGTATCGCATTTCATCTCTGATACTAAGCAGTCAACACTGGAACCATGAACTCTTAATGAGCAATAGGACAAACAACTTCAGGAACTGTATTTCAGGCTTAGTTTCCAATTACTTAAAAGAAAAAACAAACAGGAAGGCTTATAAATTAGAAGCATATGGTATGTCTACCTCAACCTCAACTTGGGTACGAGCACTGGTGGGCAAAATTTCCCAAACCCATTTACTTCTCAGTACTTTAAGAAAAAAAAAAAAAAAAAAGGAATCTTGAAAGATTTGATGGAGAGGGACTGACAATCACTGTGAAGCTTAAGTAAAGAGGGGGCCACGGGAAGCGTCTGGGGAGGTGGTGGTAGTCATAGATGTAGATCAAAGGTGAGAGTAGGAAGGTAACACAGAAAACCAGGTGCTCAGGAAGAGCAGTCTCAGCGTCCTTAGAGGTAGGGCATGGCCCAAGTACTCACATAAGTCTCAGCAGCCAAAGGCTGAGAGTCCCTCACCTACAATCAGCAGATATTAGCTAGAAAGGTCAAATACGTATTATGTGTGTATGACAAAGTTGAGTTCAATGCATTGTGTCTTTTAATATTACAGCGGTTAGCTAAGCACCTGAAAGTGCTTTTTTTCCTGCCATTGGCAGGCTTTGTTCATCTTGTAAGAAGCAATTACTCTGTATATTTGTAGTACATACTTTTTTAAATGCCTTCTTTAGGAGACCTTTTTTTCTGTAGCACTAAAACGAATACAGTGAATAAGAAATAAACTGAAAATATATCACAGCTTTTCAAGGTTTTGAGAATTTAAAAAGGTACTTCTGGATACATTTCAAATTAAACCAGATGCAAAGTAGCTCTTTTATATGTAAACCAATGCCTGAAGATGGGAAAAGAAAATTCTATCTATTACGTTTCTTGAAAAAGTGAAAATGCAAAGCTTCTCACACATGTCTGCTTGGCATGCATTTTCTTCTGTCTCAGTGCAACAGGAAGGCCATCTGTCAACTCATGTCAGCCAGCAACTATCTTCACCAGCAAACAAAACGACACCGAGGGGTACCCTTCCACCCTACCTGCTATTCAAAAGGATGCTCTCCCCAGACAGAAACTCTGAAGCTAGGCCTCTGGTGAGTATATGTGAAAAGAACAAGTAAAACATAAAAGCATTCTTTGAGACAGAATAATAAAGCCTGTCAAGAGCAAATTAATTTACTTGGGAGTGGCAAGGGGATAGCGAAACTTAGCCTAGCTCAACAAAACTTTTAAACCTTGAAGAGTGACCTATTCCTGTGTAAAAAGCCACAGATATTGCAGTGATTCCTAAAGGTGATATATATCCCTAAAAACATTGGTCAAACATTGAAACAGGCTGCCCAGGGAAGTGGTGGCGTCACTGTCCCTGGTAATGTTCAGGAAACATGTAGATGAGGCACTTAGGGAGAGGGTTTAGCAGTCATGCTGGTGATGGGTTTGCAGTTGGACTCTATGTTCTTGAAGGTCTTTTCCAACCATAACGATTCTATGATTCTATCAGCCTTTCAAAGTCATCTGTAGACGTTCGAGAACTAAATGCTGCTTTCAGAGTTATTGCTTGCGATTCATTTTTTCTTAGCTCCTCATTAGCTCGGTGGATGCCTTGGCTAACAGTCCTCTCAGAGTAGCTGTCTGAGTCCTTGCTTGCTCTATGAGCACTAGCAATCAGTCTCCCAATCCCATTGCCCTACTCTTACCTTTTTGCACAGTCTAGATGTCCTTTTGCAGTTTGCCTATCTCTAGTAAGACAGATTCAAATTCTCTTCTCCCCCAGAAAATATTCTCTATGATGCACAAAGTGGCAACTCTTTCTGTGAAGAGTTTTCCAATGTGTAATAAAATCACACAAGTGTCATGTACGATTCCCATTTATGCTTGTAGGTAAACATAGAGATTTGTGTGGAAGAGTGTATTTTATTGAAAATGTTCCCTAGGCCAAAAAGTATGTTCAGTGTCAGCAGAAGAGCATGTGCTGCATTCTCCCTTCTTATGTGAAACAACGAACAGCTCTGTAGAGCGGAAATAAATAAAATTAAAATGGGTTACATGAGTATTTTCTAGTAAAATTTTCCTCATATTTTAGAAATCAATTTCCACAGGTATAAATCTCTGCTGTAAATCAGTAAATGTGACTTAGCATAAAGGAGATTGTCCAAATACAGAGTATGTGTTTCCCTTTAAAGCTAATCCACTCTAGTACTTTTTTTATAGCCTTGGGCACTTTCAATCTTCTTTCGACATTACTGTCTCCCCTAAGCATGTGAATTAGTCCCAGATAGACAAAATCAAAGTGTTTCCTTCCCTAGAAACTCGCTAAGTCTTCAAACTTGCGAAATTGCTTTATTTAGAGTCCCTATCTTCCCTTTCTCTTATTCACTAGGATGTAACATTTAGGACTTAAAAAAAAAAAAAATGAGGGTGGAAGCATGACAAGCCCATTTTAATTTTGCCATACTAATTTGCTTTAATATGACTCCATTAAAGGAAGTCAATGACATCTCGTGAATGGGTCATAACTATCACTTTTTTTTTTCAATTTAGATTAGTGGCAATGCTTTAACATAACGTTCTTCAGATTTTATGGCCTTCCACAAACTCAAACAGTCTGGTCCCAGATTTAACAACTGTATTTTTCTGGTGTCTCTTTTCCAGTGTTTCCAATTATAAGCTTATTAAAATATTACATGATCTTTCTACTCTGCAACTGCATCATATAAGAATGGTCTACACCCACTCTGTGTACCTGTGTAAATATGTTGTTTGGATTGTTGTTTGCTTTAACTGATAGTTGCACCAGTATAAGCCTTGATAAGCCTTGTAGCTTTATACTAAAGGCTCATCCCATTTCCTATATGGGGCTCACTTGCTTTAGGCAAAACAGAGTTGTCGAAATGATAAAAATTTTGAAAAATAATGCTTTTAACTGTAAATGTTAAAGCAATTTAAAGAAATAAGTGTATATTGTCTTCATTTGAAGCAGAGGAACAGATAGAGACTGAACAGCAATGTCCATAGTGCCTACAGAACCCAGGTTTTCTAAATCACAACTAATAATCATGAACCGCAGAGTCTAGAAATATGCAAAGCATATTCTGTGCTACTCTGAGTGAAATAAAGATGAATGTCTCTGAGAGTTGCTGCAGAAAAGCAGAACCAAGTTATTGAATAAAGCAGACTGAAAAGGATATTTGCAAAATTATTTCAGAAGCACATGAAGTAGAGATAAGCACAGGTGCTGCCACATACAAAGGGAAAATAAAAGCATTAAAGGAAAAATGTTGGTGAATACTGACGGATGAGAACATGGCAGACATTTATCCTACCCATCAGTTTGGGTCAGATATCAGAAAACAAGCAAGTGATAGAACAAAATCTCCATGAGGGTAATTGAGGAAGTTATCAGAATTTGTGTTGTTGCGCCTCCCTTTGCAGTAGGAGTAAAAGACAAGGGGAGGTAAAGGCATTGCAGCTAGAGAAATAAAGCTGTAGAAGGGAGTGTTTTAGTGTTACAGGCCAGCGTTACAGGCAGAAGGGAGTGTTTAGTGTTTACAGGCTTACCTAGGCGTCAAGCGTCCCCTCCAGTGCCACTGGAGGTCTGCCTGTGGAGTAAGCTAGCATAGTGTTTCACACGCAGCTGACACTCTTAAGGCAGAAGAAGAGTTAACTTTATATTTTTGTGTGTTCCCAGCCATATTTCTACAAAGCGCTCCTCCTGTCACCTGCAATCCCTTTGCCTGTCTGCATGATTCTGTTTGCCATGAGGACATGTCCTGGACATCAGAAGCTGGCCGTTCTTTTTATGTGGCAAGTACCATAGCCAGTCAGCTTTCAAATGCAAGCTACATCCATAAGATTTAGGAGGGGGATGTTAAAACATGGATTGTAGTAAATGGGAGAAGCTTCGGGGCTTCCCTTGCTGATCCCTTGTGCCAGTAAGACTCGGGCAAGGTCCTTATGCTCTTACAGGCAGATGGCAGCGCTCTCAGCGCTCTGCTTTCGCAGCTCTGTGAGCAGCGCTGCCTGAGAACTGCTGAGCAGTGGTGCAGAGAGGCTGCCACGGGAATCGCTGCTATGATGGAATGACTCTCACTGGCTGACATCCACGGCATGACTACAGGAAGGAAAACAGCAACAATGCCAAGCTGCCTTGCTACCTCTGGCGTGCCGGAAAGAGATGAGATTTTGAAGGTGGGATCAGTGTTGACTAGGTAGGACTGTGATGTTTCTAGGTCAAACTGAACACAGCAATGGCTTCCATTTACTCTAAACAGATCTATAAGTCTTTTTCAATTTGATTAGAAAAAAATGCTTTTTAATAATTAGTTTGAAAACAAATACAGACAAAAAAAAAAGGAAAATACATGAAGAGAAATGTTAGAAACAATAAACGTGGTGTCTGTCTTCTTCACAATCTTTTATTCTCTAATCTTTGTTTTGAAACAAAGGCATCCCCATTGCTGTGAATAAATTGTAAAACCGATTGCAGATCAGGGCAAAAATATAATCAAGGAGGTCAAGAAAGAGTTTGGGGCACAAGCAACTAAGGGAATCCAAGTCTAAGACTGAAGTCTAAACCTAAAATTAGGTCTAAACCTAAAACCTTTGAGGTTATTAAAATTCCTGGGATAAGAAGCACATCAGAGAGTCGATAAAGCACTCCATGGCCAGAGCACCTAAGGAGCACCCAGCAAGTGGGTGCTCTGCAGAGGCTGACTACGTTTTCCATAGTATTCATGATTAAGATTATTTAGGGGGGAACATGACTGAGGTCCACGAAGTTAAAATTGGCAGGAAACATATGGAAAAACGGCAGGTTAACTTGGGTAGATAAATGAAAGTGATGTCAGCGTTAAAAACATTCCTGGTCTGTGCCAAGACAAGAAATAGGGCTTCCAATTAAGCTCAGTTCAAAACAAAATGGTACCTTGAAGGGACTCCTTGCTGTAGGATGCGGTAGATGCAATGTGTGCCTAAATGAGGGCTGGACAAGGGCTCAGAAGCTACTGAGCTCTCTAAAATCTACTAAATCAACTAAAATAGGTTCAAGAAATTCCGTGTTCTCACAGGTGTGTTGTCAAATTCTGACAAGAATTTGAAAAAGCATCAGGTGAAAATATCATTCATGACTGCCTCATGAGCATCCATTTCTGGCAACTGCCGGAGCCCGAAAACCGGGCAAAATGGATCCTTGATAAGAGACATGTAACTGCAAATTTTAATATTAATAAAAAATTACAATAAATTGATTACAGGTCTGAAATGGTGGCTAATCAGACAGATTTTTTAGACTGTGGGAGAGGTGGAAGATCATTCTTTAAAAAATGACTGTTTTCCCAGTAATTGTAGTATATCTTTGAAGGGGTAATGTGGGAAATGAACTCAAGCAAAAAATAATAATAATAATAATAAGATTATTTTCCAGAATTTCATTGTTTTACTTCAATGACAGTCAAGCAACACTTCCTTTCCTTCCCTTTAAAAAATTTCCTTCCTTCCTTTTAAAAAAATTTTTTTTAAGGATTAAAAATCTTTTGTTATTATCCCTCACAGTTTCTATTTTTAACGTCTATTTTGCCTAGGGTAGGATTATAATATGCTAAATCCTACCAGAAACTATTTTTCTACTGATTTGAGCTTGACCCAAATCAGAAAGTATTACATGACTTGAGAAGAAATCAGTGCTCCTGTGCACTTGAACTCAGCTTCTGCAATAAAACGCCTTAGATAAGACTTCATGCATGCTTAACAGAAACAAACCTCTGAGGCATCTAATCTTCCTTTACCAATTCTTTGTGCTGTAATCAACTAAAACCTGAACTTTTCTGGAGAATCTGGATGGCTCTTAGTGATGCACTTCACTAGGATTGATTGCTCTAATTGATCTGAAATCACAAGAGTAATGTCTTTTCTAATGTTCTTTTCAGCTCGGAATCTAGCAGTACTGGTATTTTTTTCAGACAGAGCATAAGGCTGTATATTTTTCTATATGTTGGGGATATGGAACAAAAAGGTTCTTTCTTGTAGCTTCTTTCCTCCAGTTCATTCTTCATTTCTGGGTTTATATAAAACAGATTTTATTGGTCTGGGGAAGAAGATTCCTGAACTGTTTTGGTATTCTCAAAGGGTAAATCAAGGTGTTACATGGGGAAGATGCCACTCAGTGGGATATAGGTATATCAGTGATGGCCCTGGCTAAACACAGACTTCTCTATGGCATTTAAAAAAATCTCTACATACGCAGCCAGAGTTTGATGTAAATGTAAGGTAGGAAAGTATATTGTATAGTTAGGTGCAGAAAGATAGAAAATTCCTATTTTAAGCAGTCTCTGCAAAATTTAATAAGTCCAGCAAAACTACAATCTTCTTCTAATCTTTTCCATTCCCCTTCATCCTCAGCATGTTTGGGTAGGACATGAGTACTGTGTCCAGTTCTGGGCTCCCCAGTTCAAGAGGGATGTGGAGCTGCTGGAGAGAGTCCAGC
>VZSV01000003.1:11277683-11320386 GCA_013398735.1 Nothocercus julius
CCACCTGCTCTAGGTGACCCTGCGTGTGCAGGGGGGTTGGACTAGATGATCTCTAGAGGTCCCTTCCAACCTTAAGCATTCTATGATTCTATGATAATCCTTCTCTCCTACCATTTGTAGCATTTCTGAAATGATTCTTTCAGCTCTTCATGAAGCCATCACTCTTTAACACAGAGACTGGAATAAAAAGGTCCCTCTATCAGAAGGGCTTGTGAGTAGTCTGCTTTATGCACATTTTAATGAGCCAAAGATGTTAGCCAGTGTTAACAGAAAGGATGGCTTGTAGCCTACACAAAGGAGACATTACTTTCAGTTATTTTAATTTGATGAAAATGTAATTAGATGATAATGCTGTCTTGAAAGGAATGATATCTAGCTTTTTAGTGGCACTATACTTACCACAACAGGGCCCTTTCTATGACAAATATTATTTTGCTACAGCAGCACGATAAAGAGTTCTGAAGTTAAAAAACAAGTCCAGGAGACTCTAATCAAAAACCACATTGGTTTAGGCTTATGTGGTAACACAAATGTCAAAATAGGACTTGCCCCACCTGTCAGTTCTTGTGAAATTCTATTATTTCTATTTGAAAACATCATGGTCTGTTCTCCACATTGCCATGGTTGCATGCAAAGCACAAAGGCAGTTTCAGAGGTAGGGCTGAAACCCTCCTTTAGAGACATATTCTTGTGTTGCACGCTAGGCAGAAACTTGTCCTTTGTTTATAAGTGTTTGCTTGCTGTGCTGCACTCCCACTGCAATCATTTAACTAGAAGTTAGTGGGAGTTGCATGTATTACACACAGCTGAAGAGAAAATTATGTTTGCCTTTTTAACCCACAGATGATCACTTGCAGAGCAATAATATTCTACCATATGTCTTAGACATCGTGGGGTAAGTATGCATAAATATAGCTAATGTATTGACATCATACGCCTGCACAAAGCAGAAGGTCATATTGAAATAATAACTGTGTGTTGGTATTACTGGAAAGCGCCTTGCAGTAAAAGGCTAAAGAACAAAGCAGTGTGTTGTGGCCTGATTTAAAGGTGTGACTTGGTGCAGTGACAAACCGTTTCTTTGGCATATAGGGCAGCAGATAGAAAAATAAGTAAAAATGACATTGTCTTCTGTATACCAGCAGTGGCAATAAGAAGCACAGGCCTAGAAAGCATCCCCCACACTGAGCCCAGGCCTCTGGAAGCAGGCAGCCCGCCTCTCCTATGCTGATATTAGGTAGTTTATTGTTCCAGTCTTCACGTGGAAGGTTTGAGTAGGGCAACATTTTTTTTCCTATTTAGAAACATTCACTGCTGCCAATTTTATACCTATTCATTGCCAATTAATTCTCTGTTGCTCCTGTGCCAGCATTTTCTTTCAGGTAAAACAAAAAATTTCCCTATAAGTCCTTACCACCTTATAATTACATATTTGCTCTTAACCTCTGTTTTGCTAAACTAAGTACATGGCAGTCTTTGGGAGTACTTTTCACTACATTTAGCCTGCAGTCAACTGTGCAAATTCTAGCTGCAAATTAGCTCAGGTACAAGAGACAGTCAAGCAAAAGCAACTAATAGCCTTATTCAGACTAATTTGCCTTATTACCTAACAAGATTCTTTAGTTTTCCTAAGTTTTCACCCCTATTTCCTCAAGTTTAGCTAAAAATTTGTGTGACTTATTTTCGACATTTACTGAAATCCAGAGACTGCTTTTCTACATATTTTTCCTTTCATCAAAGATCAATATTATATAGCATACCTTGATCTGCCCGTCTGTACTTTATTTCATTTTGTATGTCTTTATCCATTCTCCTTCCAAATATATTCTAAATTTTTGCACTGTATTGAGAGCAGGCTGATTGAATAATAGTTACTTGCATCCCTTCCATTCATATTCTTTCCCCTTCTAATATATAGACATTTTATTTCCCATTTCCAAACATAATGCTACACTCAGCTCACTAAATGTTTTTAAATACTTGCTTCTGACCTTGGGATTCAGGTATGAGGTATTTCAAAGTTCAAAGCTCTCATGCACATTATGTTCTCTAAGTTTCACTCCCTTCTCAGCTGATCTTATGACATACCTTCGTTTCTGTTTACTGACCTCCTTTCCTGTCACAGGATCCCTGTATTTATTGAAAACTAGGAAAAAACACTTATTTAGTTTGAAGACCAGACGACATCTAGATTGTCTTTAACTTGTAACCCATCTTTGCTGTGTGTCACGCTACACCTCCTCCATTGCTCCCCTTTCATTTACAAGGGTAGCAAAACCTGTTTTACTTTTATCAGTTTGGCAGGTGTGACTTTACCATTGCACGTCTTGATTTTAAAAACATTGCTTCATTTGGTGGGCAGGCCTTCTTTTCTTCCATGTAGGTCCTGGTTTACTCAGGTTTATTTATTTTATCTTTCTTGGGATGATTTTCTATTTGATTTTTTCTTCCTACAAGCTCCCTTCAGACTCCGGGAGCTGAATACTCCCTCCACAATCCCAGCTTTGGAGAAACCTCAGCGCCAGGTCAAAGGAGAGAGGTTAGAGTTGGTACAACTGGCAGGTGTGAATAAACAAGTCAAGAAAGGGAAATATAATGAAACTGTGAAAACAAGGAAGCTGAAGTATTTGCCACTTATAGATGATCATAATGATAGATTCCCCTTGTCTGGAAAACTGTCTGGTTGCAGAATGTTGCAATCTGAATAGAGATAATAGATATTTCATTACTTCTTACAAAATGAGAAAATCATGTTCTGTTAAATTATCTCTTACACTAATAACCTTTTCAAAAATATTTAATATTGCTAGTAGAAAATGTTCCCTTCTGTGAAGGATAAACCTTTATTATCAGTAGATTTTCCTGTACAGCATATCTATCTGCAAGGAAAATATTATTGCCAATAATCTTTGTGGATCCAATATCAGCAGAATATCATTGATTTCAGAGAAAAGGTTTGCAGTACTGTGAACAACAGTTTTGTTACAATCATCTAAAGAGGTATTTTCTGATATTTTATTGCAGAATTACTTTTTGTCTACTGAATATTTTTCTGATGGCTGTTTCTTTATGCTTGTTGGCTGTTTATTTAGCTTGACAGTAGTGACATATTTCTTTTAAAGGCTTTATCACACCTAAGAAAATCTGATAATATCTCATACAACTCTCATTAACTTTGAGTCACTTCTCTCAGAATTTATCAAAAGCACTTGACACCTAAATTAACAGATAAGTTGCCCAAGAAAGGCTTGTCCAGAAGCTGACATAAACATCAGCTGGTCAGATGAGTGACTGTCAGAAAGAAATTTCTTTCTGCAGCTTACTTGTGTCAGCCAAGCCAAATTTAAAGTGAATTCTATGTAGTACTCATCTCCCTTAATCATGAATGTGCATAGATAGCTCAGTTTTAGCATGATAGCGGATATCTCCTTAGGAAAAGCCAAAAGCCAGGATAATGGAATAAAAATGGTTACTGTAGTTCAAGATTAAAGGTCTGAATGGAAGACTGCACAGGATCAGACTTACAGGGCTTTTCTCTGCATACTGTTGTCAATCTTTCCTGTTCATAAACATCAGTTTTACTTAACCTAACCTGGGATATATGAAGGAAATTCCCACTGTGAACTGTTATACGAACAAAACTAGAAGCATGAACACCACTGAAGGTTTGATTCTCCAGCCTGCATGTTTTTCAAAAGGCTTTTTTTCCCCACTTGGAAAGTAGGTATGTAACTGGATCAGAGACACTGTGGCAGAAACAGCAATCAGCGTGAAATTAAGCCATAAAAAATGCGACTTTGTTATGTAAGAGGCAGACATCTGTACCTGAATTGAGCATTTAGCATCCAGAAGATATGCTAAGAATCAGCCTTTAGGATATCAATACACTAGTTTCTAACAAATATAATACTGTTAATAAACCTATGTTCAATACAAGGCAGATTCTTTCTACAATCGAGAAATGGCCACAGAGAATTACTTGCTAAGACAATGTGATATAAGATTAAGAAAAATGTTCCCAGAAAATCATTATACATTTTCCACTCGTTAAAGAAATAGACAACATACACTGTTTATAACAGACTTGTGGCCAACTCAGAGGCATTTGAACACAATGATGATGGCTTCAGTGAGAGAAATGGATTGCTTGTTAGGGTTTCCTTTGCATAATATGCAGCCTTGCAAATAAGTCCTTACATAGACCTGTGGTATGAGCACCATGCACGTGATAATGGAAGTGGAATTGGAAATAGAAACCCTGTCTAAGAGAAAAAAAAAAGAAACAGTAAGGATTTTCTATATAGTACCTACTGAAGCTATGATGTCAGATCATCACTATGGGACTTTTTGGGCTTGAGGGAAGATTACAGCAGGTAATTCATTTCTGTTTCAAATTCTAACAAGCCTGCAAAAAATACGCTAGGACATTTGTTCCAAATCTCAGCATCAGCGTCAGTTTCATCTCATGAAATAGTCGCAGGGCATGTGATGTAGTTGTGGACACCTGGTCAGCTGCTTGATACCTGAAGAAATTGGTGAAAGTGCAATGCAGAAAAAGAGATGTCAGACAGGAGATTGTTGCCTGGCTGTTTCAGAAATGTGCGTAAGTCTGAGAGAACCTACCACAAGCCAACATCTGAGGCAATTACTGCTGTGTTTTATTGCAGTCTGCAGAATATTCCTGTAATAATCAAGTCCTGGATGCCAGAAACAGTTATGGGGCTTTACTATCACCTAAACGCTCATTGTTTGGCCCCAAGAGAGTGACTGTGAAATAATAAACAGAAGTTCATTACAGCCATGCGCATCCTCTTAGAATGACTTATCAAACAGATGATGTAAAGCTATTATACATATTTTTAACATAGAGGAAACAAAAAGCATTTTTTTACTGTAAGAGTACGGAAGGTGGCCAAGCTTGCCTGGGGTCCCTATACAATATCTTCTAGTGCCTCCATCAGAGAGAGAATACTGGGCTAGATGGAGCAATTGTCTTATATTCTTAAAAAAAAAGATTGGCATGGCAAGTAGATACTCAGTAATATTAAATATATGACATAGTAAACCTATCACTGCCTATTTATAAAGAAATTATCTACTATAAGATGTGAGAGTTTACCCCTCAACCTAAGAAACTGATTCATAACTTTGTAAAATTTCAAAACATTCCTTTGCTTATTCTTTATTCACTTCTATTTTTGCATAGCTTCATTTACTTTCTGATTGCCTAACGCCTAAGGGAACAATTCATCTTACTTTCATTCAAACATCAAAAAACATCTAACATCTAGTCTAAGTGAGTGAGTTGTCTAATAGAGACACCATCAAATAGAAAATGGTGTTTCCAGAAGATGACTCAGATCACAAAGATTTAAGGATCTTTATATGATGCGATGAATTACTTCCTGAAGATGCTAGTTTCTCTCCTCTGACTGTTGAGGGAAAATATGTAACTCACGTATAGCAGCTGTGTAACTTCTGGGTTGCTAAAGTTAGATGGGATATATCCTATCCTTGGTTTCCTTAATCTTAGAAAATATAATTAGTAAGAATTTCTGACTCATCATTTTTGTCACCTTCTTTTTTTCTAGTATTTTTTTTCTCCCTTTCTTACATCTAACTCTCTAGCTAGTATAAATCTAGCCCACCTTTTTTGTTACTCTGTGTATGAACTAGGATGTTCGAGCAATTTTTTTTCTGGTTGTCTTCCTTTCCCATTATCTGTATCTGTAAATTATCCATCATTCCATAGTCTCAGTGGCACCCCGAAGGTAAGAGCACAAAGGAATATGTGCAGATTGGCTGTTCCCAGGCAGTCTACAGCACTTTATGATGAGGCCATGTAGCGGGGAGGTGGAGCGGCTGTTGAAGTTGCAGAATATTGTTAAAAAAAAAAAAAAAAAAAAAAGTCTTTTTAGACATCTACCCCTATGTTAATAGATGGTTGAAAATAGATATTAGTCAGGTGAGGAAAAGGGCCAGTATATTTATATTTTTGCATCCAGGAAAGCTAAATTCGAATAGCTCAGTAAGCATTAAAGATGGCTTTTTGAACTACATTTTCTACACTGACTTAATGTATTTTGATTCATCTTGTTATTACCGTTTAGAGTGCCTCAAGTGCTAGCTGTACATCAGTGACTTTGAGAATTAATTCCATCACAAGATCTCCAGGTTAGAAGGATTCTCAAGTCATGAGTCAGAGGCAAGACTGCAGAATGCTAGATAAAACATACGGCTCTGCAGCTGAACTTAAATTCATCCATCAGCCAGTTAATCATGGAATTATAGGAATCCAAACTGCAATGAACAACTCTCTGGGGAATCATTTAAAAAATCGACTCTTTTCTATTATTCCCTGTCCTCCCTGCCCCCCATGAAAACTGTTCTGGTTCTAATGTGGAGCAAAATGCATCACATCTTATCAGTATTTTCAACTTAGCCTTTTTTTTTTTTTTTTTTTTTTTTCCTATGAGAATGTCAAATCAAAGACCAGGAGGTAATGACTCAGGTTTTACACATGTTGCTGTGTATAAAAGAGAATATCTTCTTTCTCACCTTCTTATTCCATTGCCTTCTGCCCTGAGTGATCCACTGTAAGTAGCTTTTCAAGTGCCATTGTCCTGCGAGTGTTATTTTTGAATTGTGCTTCCAAATATATCCTGTTGGGAATCCCATATAAAGTCTCACGTGGGACTTGTGGCTCCCAGGTGGCAGCACAGGTTCTGCAGTTGAACTTTTGCCCAGCCAGTGACTCTATTCCCAAGGACCACAATGTAAACTGGCAGCAGTTTCTCCAGCTCCTGGGTGTCTGTTATCAGCCCATTTCAGAATTCTTGATTGTACTGCAAAAAGTATCAGACAGACTAAGCTAAGAAAATGCCTTCCTATATCCGTTCTTCTCACTCAAACTTCTCACAATTTTTATCCTTGTTGGCATAATTCCATTTCCTCACTGCAGATGTATTTGCAGTGATCTTTAAATTCTGCATCCTCTTCTGAAATGGATCAAAGGTCCATTTTTGGCATCCAGTTTTATCAGTTTCTTACTTGCATTTGGCACAAGATGAGTTCCTGAGAAAACCTTTTACATTGAGTCTATCATCAGTTCTCATCCAAGTTACCTCAGTGACCCTTACTGGTTTTGGCTACATTCTTCATTTTACAGTCATTTATTGTGATTACTTACTTCTCTTTCCTGAAGTTTGCCTCTGTTGTACACTTTTTGGCCACTTAACCTCATTTAGACTCATCTCAGAATGATGTACTACATTGCAAAAGCTGGAGGACTTTGAGAGGAACCCAAAAGGAGTAGTTTCTTGGATCCTAATGCAAAAGAGAGACTCAGTGTAAAAATGTGCATTGGCTGTCTTTACTCTCTGTGTTCCAGCTCAGAAATCTCACAGGACAGCATGAAAACAATCATGCTGTCCATATTTCATGCCTGTTAATCACTTCTTGGCCTCATTTAACCCCATATTCAGGCTGAAGTGCTAAACTTGTTGCTGATGCTGTTGGAAAGGGACGTCTCAGGACAGGAGCCAGACGATCCCATTACAACAGGTGGCCCATAGGTTCCAGGAGGTAAAGCACCCTGCTACATACACCAGGGAGGAGTATTTATTTCTTGACTTTCAGACAACCAAAGCAGTTATCTGTATGTTGTATAAAAGAATAGATCAGTTCTGAAAAATGTACTTTTTCTTATAACGTCACAAGATGTTTGCTTCTGAAGGGAATGACTGTGAAAGAAGAAGATAGTTAGGAACACTGTACAAGAGGGGGAGCAGAGGAGGAAACAGAGCTTATCTTGGAGAAGACGAAATGCTGAAGATGACTGTGCAGGTATGTGTCATTTCCACGATGATGATCATATTTAAGTCTGTATGTTTCTGATTTGTCTACTTCTCTTTTCACCCCTGTTTTCAAGGGGAAATTGCAGGACTTTGTAAGTCTTAGAATTTAGTGTAAGAAATCATTCCTAAACTCTTTTAGTGGTGTTCTTATTTTACATTTACATTTGCACATCAGCTGTCTAGTCTATGCTCTCTCCCTGCTCTGTGCTTTGTCTGTTATTTAGGTAATCAAGGCCAAGCTTTTATGCCATGTAGTCATAAAACGGATCTAAGTTTTTCTCATACTGCTTTTAAAAGCTTTGAAAGTGAGACTGTTAGTCTTCCTCAGAACAAAAATCTCATTCTGCTTGTTCTTCTACTGAGTCTAATCTTTCCACGTCTTTTCTCTGTATCAGGCTCTAAAATCTAGCCCACGGCAAAGAACTACTACTTTTTATAATCACATAAAGTACAATTAACTTTGTACCACAGTGAAACACTGTAAGTGTAAACTTGGCTGTAGACTTGGCTGTATCTATAAATGGAACAGATGTGAGAAGCTGCTAACTATTGATATGCACTAAGTGAAATACCGGAGCCTCATATATAATTGCATATGGTATTGAGCATTGCATTAAAACCATCAATAACAGTGATTGCTTCCTGTACTTGGAATCCAGTTGGGAAATGAAGGTTTGAACAGATTTTAGCAGTATACTGTTAGGGAAGAATACTTTGAGTCAATATTACTAGTGATCCACAGTCTGCACTTGTTTCCAAAGGGACTTCAAAGACTGTTTTAAGCTTTCGGTTTCCACTGCTGTTCACAAGGTTCTTAATGATGATTTATCAATATGGGAATTCACTCCCTCTCCACAGCTTGTCCAAACTGCCTACATTTATGTCCCCACTGAGCAGGCCACAAGGTTTCTTTTAGCGAAGGTGTTTGTGATGAGACATATTATTTGATTTTGTTCTCCTATGAAGATTATTGGCTGTGAGGAAGACTTTTATGATGCTTGAGGATTATATCTTGTATAATTAATTGGTAGAAAAGTGTTTAATGTCTTTGTTAGATATGCTTTTACATACACTGTTAAAATACAGACAAGCAAGTATTTACCTGCTTCACAGTGAAGAATTACAACCGTACCTTCTGTTTTGTTTTGTCTAATTCAACAAGATTTATAGTACACATTTAACGTGTTCCCCCCTCCTTTAGTATCTAATCAACCTGAGGCATACGCACTTTCCAAAAATGATTCATCTAGCCTACCCTTTCACTTTTTGAAGTGGACCTATTATTTTATGCACTAAATTGGAAGAGAAATTTTTAGCACGTTGTGTGAAGATGTAATCGTGCAACTCTCATTAAAGCTAATGGAGATTGTGTTGTTAAATCGCACTGCACAGAATAGTCCATATTCCCTTAAGTGTCCTTATGTTTTTGTGCAGGGAAGCTGCTGCACTTGTGAGGATGGGTATGCATGTATTTCAGCAAGGATCTGTCTGGTAGGCTTAATTTAGTTTTCAGGTCTGAGTCCAACCTCCCTGAGTAACTGGTCTCATATGTGTGATCAAACTAAACTGAGCATTTTTGACTTCAGGAAAAGAATAAGTAAATGAAATGGCCATATTTAGTTCAAATTAGCAGTATATTGTTTCTCCGTGAGACTAGCCCAAAGAGCAAAAGTATCTGTCTGAATTTGTACAGACTAGTGCCTAGCTATTAAGAGAAATCACCTGAAACTGATGTGTCTGTAGTTATAGATATTGATAGGTATAAATATCTCTCCTTTCCAGCAGAAGCACTGCCACGGGCCTGGTGTTGAGTATTTACTTTAAGGCCTTAATTTTAAAGTCTAGTCTAGCCCTAAGACAAAATCAGGCACCTAGAATATGAAGTAAACATGTGATTATTCACATGATTATTTCACATGTTTTGCATATAAAGAAATAAACTTGAAAGTGACTGTGCAGTTATAGGACAGAATTGTATTGCTGAGGACACCATTTCCATTAAGAGCAACAAGAGATGCCTATGCTACTTTTTTCATGCTCCCACTAGTAATCCCTTATGACCAATCTCTGCCTAAACTGCTACGGAATTCTTTCAAGTCTGAAAGGAAGGAAGGGCAAAAGGTGTGGGGAAACGTGCCCCACCACATTAGCAGAAAACAGTCATGAAAATTAGACCTCAAAGAGCTCTGCAAGGAAAGCTGTCAATGCACCCAGAACAGAGGGGCCTTGATTGAGCATGAGTATTATCCTACATGCTGAGTGCACTTTTTTGTGTACGCAAGAATTCAGATTATGAGGAGTTTTATAGGAAGCCATCTTTATCCCTTTTCCCACCTTTTGGCTGGTGTCAACAGCCTGGGAAGCTCTGCCTGAAACACATTTGCTCCCACTCAGGGTTACCCTGAATAACACCACAACCACTGCTGCCTTATAAACCATATGGACTGCAATATAAACAGAAAAGGAGCATACGGATGATCAAAGGAAAGAAAATGCTATCTTACTAGAGAAGGCAAAATCATTTTGTTTTGAGCCTAGAAAAACTAAAGTCAGTGACAGACATGATTGCTGTATATTGATTAGGTAAGCTCTGAAGGCCTTTTAAGATGCACATTTTGCTCAAGGAGCAAGTGAGCTACTGAAATGCAGTCTACTGCAGGTTCATCTTCCGCATCCTTTCTGCAATACCTAGTACCTTCCTATACCTCTATAAGTATACTGTCTATACCTACACCTCTATTTCCCTTCTGTTACCTCTTCCACTGAGCCTACTACAATCTTTCTACTTCTTCCTGCCCCTGCACCCTTTCTGCTCCCTCCCATACTCCAGACATCATGGTGGTTCCCTGCAGTGGTGTCCTGAGTGCCTTATTTACCTTTGTCCTTCCAGTGAGGGAAGAAAGCAGCATGTTAGGATTCATGCAGACATGCTGAACAACCACATAAGAGCTGAATTACTTCCACGCTGCTCTAGTGGCAGGGGTCTCCCACCACTAGTACACTGCTGCTCGCAGGAATTTGCTGTCCTTAAGACCTCTCCCCATTACTCTTTTTATTTTTATTTATTTTTTAATTGTGCAGCATTTGACAACAGAAAGCATAAACACGTAAGTTTCCATGTCTTTGGAAACAATGCTAAAACAGAATATAATGTCACAAAAACACTTACCAGGCATACATTTTGGAGCTGGAAATTACAAGAAAGTTTTTAATTTTTAGAGTTTGATTCAAAGGCAGCTTTCTGACAGGAGCTGTGCAGAGCAAGAAAATTTTGAAAAGCAAGCTGCATGATGTTGCAGAAGACAAGAGACCATATCCCAGGAAGATCTTTCCAACTGGACATTCTTCTAACATTTGTTCTATGATTTAACATCTTCTCATGTCATACAGCAGCATTAAAGCTCAAGCAGATTATTCGGCTATAATCTTAACTTACATGTTGTCCATTTCCAGCAGCAGACAAATTTAGAACCAAAGAATCAGTGGATCCAGACCTTTACCTTGGGAAGGGACAGAAACTCTGCTCTCGTAGCTAAGAAACCAAAGAGCCAGAAAAAATTCTTTTGCAGTGATTAGGAACAAGCCAAGCAGTCTAAGACCATGCTGAAGTATTCTGTGAAGTGTATATTTGCACTAGTTCCGGCTTATTTTTGGCTTTCTTGTTCCTTGTAATCCCTTTTAATGGGCATAGTTACCAACTACCACTAATTAAAGCTTCACCCAAGTTGTAATATGTAACTTTAGCCTTCTTTGATTTCATTAAACTTGTGCTGCGTTCAGAAAACTGATGAAATAAGAAATAGCCAGGAGGAATCAAAAAAGTGAAAGAAAGGGTCACAAAAAGCCAGTGTGCTTGGATATCTTAATGACAGGTAACTGAAATTAGCCTAATTACTAAGATTCTCTCTGCCAAAATTCTCTGTGCCAGAATGAATGGATTTTTCTAGCTTTTCTTGTTCCCATGTTTTGCATCCAGGATGTTCCTTAAGAACTCTGTCAGCTGTAAGATCTCTGATACTGTTTGTTCTTTTAATTTACAAAATAATCTCTTATGTATTTTTGTATATTCATTTCTCTTTAAAAAGAATTGAGTAACTCTAGAATGCAGGTCATTCATGAGGCCTTCTACAAGCCATTTAATCAGCTTTTCCCCAGTTTATGCTGTATGCAAAATCAATTTTAAAAGTCTCTGTTTCATGAGTCATTGTTGTCCCCTGTTGTAAATCAACCATTGCAAAGTCTGTAGCTTGTTGTTCATTTCGTTGAAATTTATGACCAACTTAAGCAAAAGCAAACATTTTGCTCAGGTTTGAACCTCCTCCAGTTTTCAAGCTAAGTGCTCATTTCTTGAAATGGAAAACGCTATTAAAAATACCTGACTGCCTAATCACCTTTAATACAGTTCAGTAGGTGCCATTCTTTCTTCTTCACTGATACAAATGAATATCTCGTCGTTGTATTTTTAAAGATACTGGAACAAACCATGAATGGGTACTAAAGTACTCGAGGTAGTCTTTGACTAAAATGAAGAACTGAGACTACAAGCTACTTACAGAGCTGTTTAACTGAGAAGAAGGGAAGTTCATATAGACCTAGTTAATGAATTCCAGTGCAGGAATACTGCCTGCACTGAAGCTCACAAAATCATGTCTTCACCCAGGAACCATGATACCCAATGCAGGCTGATGTCCGCGTTGCCATGGCTTTGCTGTTACTAAGACTCAAGCAGCTTTGATCAAATCTATCTCAGATTCGTCATTTTTCAATCACGAAAGAGATTTACCCACAGACTTAGCAGCATTCATAAAATGTGGGATAGTGGCCAGGATGCTTGTGATGTGCAGTAGCTCATACAAACAAGCTATTTTTTCCATCCTGTCTCAGATGTTGTCCCTGTGCCCCACTGGTTTATACTTTCACCAATAACCAGCAGTTATATTTCAGTATCTGGTGAATTGATTCCCTTGTATTTCATGCTAAAGTTTAAGACATGAAATTCAGTGCAGTCAATCTGAAACACAAAATTTAAGGTTTAAACTCAATGCTCAATTTGCGTCTTACTTTAATGAGATTTTTGAGTGACCACATTTATCTTGGTTAAATGCTTGTAAAAATCCCCTATGTATCCTCATTTCCAAAATACAAATAATATCAAATAGCCTTCAGGACTGAGCAGATGAGCACTTAACTTTTTTATGTTCTCTTCAGCTTTGAAGTGTATTGTAGAACAGGATTAGAATTGGATCCATCCTCTTCTAAGTCTCCTTAAGGTCAGAAAGGTGCCAACACAGATAGTTACTGCCTGCTATCATCCTAAATGGTTTTCTGAAAATGCAGGACATTTTGTCTATTAAGGATAAACCATCTAGCAAAAATATTAATACAAGAATTGTGTTTGCTAAAGACCTTATGCTGTGGGGAAAAAAAATGGCTTAGCAGGCTGAGGGATACCCCTGGGAAAGTGGCATCAGAGGGATCAGATAGCACCAAAGAGCAGACTTACAGTCTTCTTCTGCCTTCTCCTCCTGTTAAATTAAAGACTATCTCAGATCTTACAAGTTCATGTTTAGCTTATGGTTTTTGAGTCCTTCAAACAAAATATTCTACTCTTGCCTGGATGGCTGGCCCATGATTCAAGACAAATGGAAACTACACAGACTAATACTGATGTTGGAAAATCATGTTTTCTGAGTGCTCACTTCCAAAGTGTTATTAACCTTCTTCTAAACTGGGTTGCAGGGGGTTGTTCATACACCCCTACATAAACCCATATGTAATATCAAGTATAGAGAATACTTGTTAAAAGACTATTTTGAATGCACAGTCAACCACTGCAGATTTGTGAAATGCCTGAATTATGGGTCTCCAAAGAAAGCAATTTGCCTCCTTTCATGAATACTGTACAAGACATCTAAATCCCAATGCTTTCTAGGGCTGAAGTTGTACTGCATATTCCAACAGCAGGTGAAATTCTCGCCAAGATTTTCCAGACACATCACTTGGGAACTCTTGCAACGAAATTCCCACAGAAGGAGAAGTTATAGCAGAATTAGTAATGTTGGCATTACTTCTTAAATCAGTGTCAGTGAAGGTATTATGGGTGCCACTGACAGCCTGACATGGCTTTAAAAAGTGTCAATAATCACTGTCATACTAACCATTCTGTTACTTAAGGCATCTCCATTTGTCTATTAGGTTTAAATTGTCCAATTTCATAGCTTTGTAATAAAGTTTTTATTGCTAGTGTACTCTTTAAATCATGACATTTAACAAAAAAAAATCATTTTTGAACTTGCTGGCAATGTTTTGCTATATAAATGCACGTCTGTGGCAAAATATTTACTGTGTTTCTCTTTTGGTTTTAAGAGCTGACAATGTGTTTTAACTTGTATGTTATGATTCCCTACAAAAACTTACAAATTAAAGTGTCATGCAGAGAATGAATTCATAAAAAATCAGAGTCATTTTAGTATAGTGTTTTGGAACTTAAAGGGAAGGGATGTTGTGAGATCTGCAAGCTTAGTTATACTGTAAGCAATAGTTTTAAATCATTCAGAATTAGACGGCAACTCAACAGTACAGAAAGGCACAGACTCATGAAAAGCAGTTTAGGAGAGGATCGTATTTGGATACTTACACATTAAAGGCAGTAGCACTGCAAATCCTTTTTCTTCTCTATGCACATTTATGTTGTGGGCACAATCCTGGTCACTCCAGGACTGAGTCGCTTAAGCCTTGGCAGAAGCCACAGAGTTCACTCTGCCCCTCTGAGCACAAACCACACAAACCACAAACACACAGAGAAGTCATTAGCACCCCAGGACTAGTGGGGAGCAGGGGAGGAGAGAGGCTCTTTTCTGACGCAGGATATTTTGCCACAAATCCTGCTGTCTTGCAAAGAGTTTTTATGACTTTTCCAGAGCCCTTAACATACCTTGTGAGAGACCTTCTGGAAACCCACACTTGTATCCTTCTGTAATCACTGAGTTTTGCAGCAGATACTTCTTAGCAGGATTTGAGTGTGACAAGAGACATGGACTTTCTCCAGCTGTTGCTACCTACTCTTCACTAGAACTTTGGGGTGAAAGACCAACCCAGACTCATTTTGGACTTAATATTTACGTCTTTACAGTCCACTTTCAAAGTGTCTCGATTTCATGTTCATACATCCTTTATATGCATTTCAGATCTGATATCACCTCATTGTGATTTGTTGCTTATCTGAATACCCAAGAGCACTGCCTGAAATCAGGAAGGACTGATCACAACCAAGAGCAAATGTAAATTCCTGATGCTCCACCTTAGCCGTTATCCTTGGTTTATATCTAATGTGCCTGCAGTGATTCTCATCAGCCATATAAATCTCTCATTCTGAATCTTACTAAGCTCACATACTGTGGCAATACATTTCAGCAGCTAGTTTTATGTTATCATAAAACATATGTTCAAAAAATTATGTTCAAAAGAAATCCTGTTATTACAGGTACACTTCTTTCCTTTAATATTTTTACTAGATAGCATTTTATTCTTTTGCTGTAAGAACTGGCACGCATACATTACCCATCTTTTTTCTGTACTGCATTTATCATTGTTCATACCTCTAGCTAATCTCCTCTGTAAGGCAAAAAACCCTAATCTTCAGTCTATAGAGGAAGCACATTTTCCACACCTCTGATTATTTCTTGTCACCTAACTGCTCACCATACTTTGTTTGTACTTAGCATACCCTTTGGCTGAAACATTGCATTTTTCTGGACAGCACATCTGGACCTCCAGACAGCACATCTCTAGTGCTGTATAACATTATTTTCTGCATTCTTTTTGAGTCTTACTACCTCCTGATTTGCTATATCTGCTGCTCTAGTTTTATTCCTAGAAGGTCGAAGTTTGGAAACCAGCAATGCAGCTTGGTGATTCCAGGTTTTCCTGTTATTCTTTAATCCTCAATACTCAATTTTCATCTGCCATCCAAGCACCTTATTTACTTCGCTATGTAAGGACTATCTCCAGCACTTGCACAGAATCTGAGGTGAAGATAACACCTAACTAGAAATTTTGGTACCTTACTACTGAGTCTGCCTTTATTCAAGTCCTATCTTGTTGAGCTGTTCTCACTGCACGCTTTCTATGCTCCCATTGCCCTGGTTGCTGGAGTGGGCTTTGCATATTCCCATGGACCTGAATCTGGCTGCAGCTTTTCTTGTTGTGATCTCTCTGATGCTATTCTGGTATGAACTACGTAGTTCGGTGTACTGAACTTCTGTCCTCTCAGCTTCACAGAAAATGTTACTAAAGAGTTGTGGAAATTACTGGACTTTTATCTCCATCACAGTCTGTTGAAGTTGAGTCTATTGGCGATCTTGAAAGTTATGCTTTAACCAGAACAATTTGCTGCTTTAATACAGGGACAATTCAGTCCAAGATTGACAGGATGGATAATACAACAATCCCATCTGTCCTTAATTTCTATTAGTCTCTTATTGATAGCCCTTGCAGGCAAAGGAATCAAAGGACTGCCAATTACAGCACACATTTCGCTCCCATAAGCTGCATATTTTAAAGAAGGTAAATTTAAATTTGTCTTCATCCTCTTTTCTCCCAGTCCAGTCCTCTAATGGGGCTGGTGGACTTCCTTCTTTTCACCCCCAGAGTCTCCACCCAAATGTAATGACTATACAATAGCTGCCACCTCTCCTTCCCTTGCTGAATACACTCACGCATCCTATCAATTGGAAAGTAAGGTTTGGGCTTGGTAAAATTGTATGAATCGACTATGAGTTTGCTGTGGTCTGGAAGTCTGTAGCTTAAGAGAAAGAGCTACAGGTTTTGGGAGGTTCATGTACCATGTTACAGGAAATACATCCATCTTTTGCCTTCCCAAATGAATCATCAAATTTAGCCTCCCTAACCGAAGCCATTTAGATAGGTTTTGCATTTTATTCAGTTTGTATTTGGGATATTGGGTATTTTATAAATCAAGTGGCTTTTTCTTTTATGTCTCCATGTCAAGACCTGTGTAAACTGGGCATTTTTTTAAATACGAGATTCAGGGTTTATTTCTTTGTAGTGTAAGCAAAAATGTAAGCAAAACTTTATCCATCCATTGGATAATGATATATGCCTCTTGGATTAGACCTATAAAAACCTACCGTGATTTACTGATTTTACTCTCTACTTGCAATAATTAAACTCTGACTTACCATTTGTACAGGATTATCTCTCATGGTAAATGGAATATCTGCAAATTTCATTTGTAGTTCCTTAATTTGCTTCATCTAATACAAAGTATCTTAAACTGTTATTCATATTCCTGGCTCTTGTACATTTTAATGAAGATTATAGGAGGAGATGACATTAGAGGTATGTTTGCCTACTTAATAAGTAGAGGACTTTTGCCAGAGTAATAATCAGTAAAATGCCACTACTTTACTTTTATTTCATCTCTTACTAATTGTGTATCAATATAAAAAGCAATTTCTCCATAAAACGCTACAGCTTTCCCTCTTCCTGCATCTTCACCTGATTTTTTTGTGACAATATATCTGCCTAGAACCTTAGGAAGGGATCTAACAGTATATTCAGAATCCCAAACATAAGCTACAGCTTTCAGTTAATTCCTAAGAAAGACAATGACATAAAATTGCCTAGTAACTATTTACAAGCAGTATCACATACACCATGGAAAGTACTTTTGGAATAGTGTCTTAAATCCTGTACAGAGGCATTGTACTTACATAGCACATAAGTTTCTTCATGGACAGATATCTGCCATTCTCTCACTACTGAACATGATGTCTGAGTATAATGTTTAAATTTCTGTATTATCGGACACCTGTGTGCGTGTCCCTTTCTGTGCTACTCCCCTGCTTTGTGAAGATTTCTTCCAAGCTGGAGAAGAGTTGCAATGCCCAGCCTTAACTTAATAGTTCTGATTGAATATGGGGGGAAGCAATAAATTGCAGAATGTTTGGTTTCTGTCATATAACCAGCAGACTTCTGCCCATCAGTCAAAAGTTAATTTAATTTCTTCCTTCCTGGTACACAACAACCATTCTTCCTTTCCCTTTCCTTTGCTTTTCTTAATCCTTACAACATCTGCCAGTTAAATGAGTATGCCTTTCAGTAGGAAGGGAGAAGATGCAATTCCTGTTGCACACATTATATTAAGCATCCAATAAGCACTCCATATAAAAATAGTTGAAAGGAGGAGGAGAGGGTGGAAGAAGAAATTATTAGCAGCCTGTTTTTCTGTCACACTGCTGATAAAATCTGGAAAGAAAAATAGGAGAAGCGTCTTCAGGAAAGCTGTAGGATTTTATACTCTAGAAAGGTCTCCTTAGGATTGCTGCTCATGGCAAAAAGTTTTTGCCCTTTCAGAGAATAGTTTTGTAGAAAGTTGCCTGCACCTTGCTCAACCTGGAAGAACAACTATTATAAAATATACAACAGGTTCAGGTTCATGGTTCAAAAGCATACTGTAACTATATATATTCCCTATGTTATATAGAGATGGCCTGGCAATATGTAATACCTTTTAAAGGACTAATTGGCTTTCAAAGGGTGCTCATCTGTTTTCCTCTGGTGTTTTATTCAGGGACAGGATTGTGCCCTCAGGCGATTCCAGCAGACAGCTGTTGGTAAAAGTCATTGTATCAAATGCTGTCCTGCCTCTTTTCAAGTCCTCGCTCACCCTGTCCAGACAAATGCGATCAGGCTCCGGGCCTTCTTTCATGGTTTGGCTTTAGAAGCTGAAGTTGCATTCACTATTTTCCAAGGCTGACTACATGAAACTCCCAAAAGATCTCCACTGGAACTTCCTTTACTAAAAAGAGAAAATCAGAGTAGCCCTATCAAAACATAAGGCATCAAAGCAGATTCAGATTTAGTTCTACAGAAGTCAATCTGCCCAGTCTCAAATTTAAGTTTTTGTAGTTTGTGGTAGTAAATTAAAATGCCATGGTCCTCACTGTGCAAGTAAAAAATCAACCTACACTCTGGGGCCTCTCATGGGATGGCCCCAGTAGATCATCCTCACTGTGAGATGAGTTCCCTTTCCTAATCCCCAAACCTGAAATCTGCTGAGGAACACTGAATAAAGTTCTTAGACCGTATCTATGCACAGCTTGCAATGTTTGTGTAGCTGTCTGTATCTGCAGGAGGACATGAACCTCTTTTTTTTTTTTTTTTGAGACTAAAACAGACTTGTTTTTCTTTATGAGTCTTGGGTTCACTAGTATATCTCAATGTAAATGATAAATTTAAATGATAAAATTGAAATAATGAGGAAAGGTTTTAGAACACCACACAAACATGATATGATGAGGCAAACCAGCATGTCATCTGGGAAAGGGAAGAACAGCTGCCCAATCTGATGCAGCTTGCTCGCAGCTTGAACGGTCCATTAATTTATATGGCCTGATTCTCCCCTACCCATGAAGCAGAGCAAGATGAGCTTTCAAGGAAACATAGCCATTACCCAATTTGTGTATCTAAAGCTGCAGTCCCCCAGTCTAGACAGATATCTCTCCATGCTTTCATCAGCCTCAGCAGAGCTGGTTGGAGGCTGCAGGCAAAGGGAGCAGCAGGCAAAGGCAGTGAAGTTCCTGCTTGCCTGCGCTGGGGCTGGCAGGCGTTCGCTGCTCCGGCTCCGCGGCTGAGCTCGCCCTCCCACCACCCACTGCTGCTGGGAGAAGGGCTGGGAGCAAACGGAGCAAGGCCAGCTCGGGCAGCAGGAGAGGCAGAAGCTCCCATCACTTGGGTGCTCTCCTCTGACTCTCGCCCTTTCCCTTTGCCATGGCAATGTCCTTGCGAGGGTGCTCAAGCCCTTTACCTTCCCAGAAGGGAATCAGCAGGTCGCAAGGTTCCTCTCAGAGCTATCTATTATCTATTATTATTATTATCTATATTCCATTAATACCAATTATATTATGGTGCTATATTTTGCTGCAATATTTCATATGCTGAATAACTCAAACTTTATAAAAATCCATGTTAAGGCAGGAAGAATTCCTTTTTAACATGCACAGCTACTATCTTCACCAAGTTGAAGCCAAGTATGAGTTGGAGAGTTTGGAAAGATCCCCAAGTGATTTTTCTCTCATCCAAGTTTCTAAGTAAATTTATCTTTCGTTCTTGTTGTTGTTGCTGCTGCTGCTCAGATTTATTTATATATCTTTGAAAAATGGGAATTTCTAATGAATGCATAGTCAGTTTCTTAAATCACGGCACTGAGGCAATAACAGATAAGCATGACTTTAACCAAGCTAATTAAATGACCACATTAAGGATGGGAATTACCATATGAAAAGGACAACGATTTTCTTTATGGTGATTTTTCTGTGCTCTTATGTTTACATATACGTTGTAGAGTCTCCCCATCATTTGAAGATGATCTACTTAAAGAAAAAGGTTATCTCCCTTCTTCCTGTTATACAAGTGCTCATCAGACATCATGACGTTTTTCTTATCATCGACAACATTTCCTAAGACTGGTACTGATTTAAGGCCTCAGAGAATGCAGTACAGTACTGTGGGGAATCCGTTGGTCAGCTGTGTTTTAGTTTATGATGTTTTTGAACATTTTTTTTTTTTTTATGCCTGTCTTTATCTGGTCTGAACCACGAAGTTTCTGGGTTTACTTAGAGGTCAAATACCAATTTTTAGATTAAATACATGTAGATTTGCAAGATTTCCAATCATTTTAATTTTCCTGCTTCATAAATGGGGTTCATGAGTAAACCAGCACCTACATTACATTTCCTTAACCTGTTAAATTTGCTTTAGCTTATTCATGTGGAATCAGGTTTAGGGGCCATATTGTTAACAACATCTAGCCAGGAAAGCTTGTAGCAATCATCCGGTTGCTCCATTGCATTATTTTTTTCTCAGTTTGCTCAACTTGGAAGTAATAAATCCTAAGCAAAGTAATCTACTGGTTCCCTGATATGGAGCACAAGAAATTTTCTATTGATGGTTCACAAACAGCAGGTTCATACCCATCTGCCTTATCCTAATGCAACATAAAAGTAACATAGTCTTGCAAAGGGAGACACATATCCATTTCTGGATATCAAGTAGTCTCTATGGGCAGCTGGATTACACTTGTAAAACAGGAAATCTGGTATGACCGTTTCCATTTCATATTGCAGGGAATAAAATAAAATCTGTTAAGAAATATTGAACAGCAATCCTCAATCAATACCTCAAATCAATAGAGAAAAAGCTAGATCATCTTAATTAATTCCCATCTATTTCAATTCTCACACAAAAAGCCCTATGATTCAATTATTTTGCCATACAGAAGTTGTTTCACCACTGTGTCAGCATTAGGTAGCCATTGCCATCAATGATTTTAAAAGTAACATTATTATTGTATTAATAAAAGTAAATGGGCTGGATCTCTCACCTTTTGTATGATATGCCTGTCAAGAGATGACTACTTATTATATTACTTACATTGTAAAGAAATAAATTGCCTTATATTTTGACAAGGTTATCTGTTCTTTAAGTAACATAAGTAGTAAATTGCTACTAACAGTGTATTAGTGCTGCTGGCATGAGTGAACAGGTAGCAAAATATACAGTTAGCACTGCAAATAAACTCGTGTAAGTCCTGATAAATGTGCTACAATCACTGCTTCAGAGCTGCTTTCAGAGATGTGTGTTGCTCTTCCCACTCCTGTTTTGAAGCAAATCCTATGATCAGCTATGCAGATATTGTAAGGTTCAATTTCTACCTATTTTACCCACATAGGAGTACACTGTAATTCAAAATAAGCATATGAGCAGAATTCAGGCCAAACTTTGCTTCCAGGGAACAGCTCTGTACTTAAAAAATAATATAAACCTAATTCAAATTATTTATTCAATGTTACGTGCAGTTGTTGAATCATGGATGTCTCTGCTTAGTCACAGATGCTCATGGTGTTTCCTGTCTATTTGCAGTTGGATTTAAATTATGTTGTCTTCATTTTGGGTGCTTGGTATCAACTGTGGGCATAAATATCTCCAGGAGAATTTAGATGGGGTTTGTCAACCAATTGGGATTTCTCTTCCTCAGTGATTTTTAGGCTGACACTTTGTGACTCTGGAGATCATGCAAAGAGTTGCTGGGCTCAAAACCTGAACTCACTAAACCACACTGAGGAAAAGCTCTATGTTCTGAAGCACATGTATTTGAGAAATCCAGTCTAAGCTGTGTAATTTTCAGATGAACTGCACAGTGATGGTGGTAATAAATCCAGTGCCTGAAGTTAAAGCCATATAAAAACCCACATCAAATGAATTATTTAAAAGTATTCCATAATTGCTCACAGTGTTTGACAAGGTCTCTGTCAATCAGATATCGTTTCATTGTGAGTCTTCCTTTTGCAGAGAAAGGCTGAGAAGATTACAGGGAGACAATTCGGGTTTCTTGTTGGAACTTTTATTTCTCTTTCCTTTTCAGTCAAGCAAGAAACGTGAGAATGATAGAGGGACAATGAGACTTCCTTCATCGTGTGTGAGCGAGACATGGCAGGAGAGAGTCAAATGACTTGAAATTATGTGGTTTTGGTGTGCAGGTGAAATACATCCTCTGTAAACAGCACAATCACTTTCCTCATCAAGGGCCAAGACCTACATGCTTGCACATAAGGCCCTTGAGCAAATGGAGGTGTCATTGGAGCAGGTTTAATTAGCAACAGTCCAGCTGCTTCTTGCATGCCTTTATAGTTCTTACAGGCCACTGACCACTGTTGGTTCTGAATTTTGCCAGTGTTAGACGCATCAGTGCAGCTTTTCCCTCATCTCCCGCTCTCAGGGCTCATCAGCCTTACCTTGCATCTGCTCAGTGACCTGGGCCAAGAGCCCTAAAATGCTGCCTCAAAATTCAGGCGCAGAGCTCAGTAAACATCTCTAGCCTTTGGGCACAATAGTAAAGCTCATCTGTGCAGGAGCAAGAGCTTCTCCCAGGGCCAGCCGGATAGGATCGGCCAACCTCTTCCCCCCAGTACCCTGCACCTCTTGCTGCTGTGTTGGCACACTGTGGGGTTCGCTCATTTTAGTGCACATGCCTTTTCTCATGCCTCACATCCCCCCTACTCCTTCTTCAGCTGCAGAGGGAAAGACTCTCTGCAAAGATAACCTCAGAAGGGCCCTTTTCTCTAGTTTGCCTGAGGAACAGTGTTGGATAATTCCAGCAGTCTGGAAGCCTGACACTGAAAAACAGCAGTTCATACAGAGCTAGTCACCACAGTTTTACAGGAGAAGCATCAGATTGTGATGATTATACCATCAAAATGCAGTTATTCTGCCCAAGTGAGTAGAATTGGTCCGCATTTATGTCTTTGTAACACTGATAGAAGTCTGCCTTATGTATTTCCTGAACACTTTTTTAAGGGCAGTAATCACTTAGAATGTGGAGGGCTTCATCAAGGAATCTCATCTCTCTGGCCTCAGTGACACTGGAACTATGCAGGTTCTTACACAGGAATCTCAGTTTTATGTTAACCCAGGATCCCTAACCCTGTCTATTTATACCACTGCTAGCCTGTCATTAACAGGGAGAAAACACTTTTTCTCTTTTTAAAGCTCTTCGGTTGGTGTGGCGAAAAGGAGAAAGGCTGTCTAGGAAAGCAGTGATTTTTAAGGGGGAGATATTTTTTAATGCCAAGACACTGTTTCACATTTCTTGGGAACTTTAATGTGGTAATTCACATGTCCAGCATAAGACAAAGGCCATTTGCTGTCAAGTTCGTGTGCACGTGCAGTTCTGTACAGCTTCTAATGACATGTCTTATTGCACTCAATAAGATAGAACTGTTTGTCTTTCACAGCAAAATAAAATCTGGTGGCCCCTACCTGAGTGACTGTGTGCTGCTACAATTTTCTTGAGAAGCAAAAGACTGTAAGACATGTTCCTCTGCATAGTCTCATGGTATGCTTACTGCTCAGGAGAACGAACGACAAAAATCCTTCACACAGAAAGGATTCCCCCACTCGTTTTGTGAAGCAGTCTTACTTAAAAACATGATTTAAATAGAAACCTCTATAGTATTATTAAGAATGATGTCCATTAGAGGTGGTTCAAGAATGAAAACATTTGCAAGGACTGTAGCACTGGCTCCGTGAGGCTCTTTGTCTACAGGATGCCACAGTGCTCAGCAAACACTCTACTGAAAAGAAACCTTGTGGGATCTATGGAAAAGATACTTATCACATTTAAGGAATGTTTGACATTTTTGGAGCTGGCATTTTCCTTTTAGAGCTTTTTACCACTGTCTCTAAATCTGTCCTAAATCTAAGACCTTTGAAGGTCTTTTTTTTTTTTTTTTTTTATGTTCACCACTTTCGCACCTATTTTGCAGATGGTAAAAATACACTTTACGTGAGAGAGAATTCTAGTCTTTTTTAGTAAGTTCACCTCACAAATTAGAAATGAAATGAAAAATTGAGATGCAGAGCAGCACATCAGGGAGGTGACAAATTTCAAGAATCATTTTTCAGAAGGCAATGTGAGTATATTATTTTCATTTGAGCTGGAAATCTAGAATTTATTTCAAAAATAAGGCACATCTCTTTCAGTGTTGTGACAACTTCTATCCTCAGTAATGTAGGCTGCCAACATTTTTATTATTATTTAACCCCTATAACAAGTCACTGTGGAGTCTGATCTCCTCCCCACGTATAGGAGAGTTATTAGAGAAACTTCTGTAGGAATGGAACTTTCCCAGACACCAGAAATCTCTTTTATCTAAAACAGTGAAGAAACTCCATACTGGCATCTATAATTGCATCTATACCATCACAGAAAGATATCCTAATGGTTAATTTTGATTGATGTAAACTGTAAGCCAAGGACTGGAGCCTCAGCTACAGCAGATATCAAGCATTTACCAAAAGATGATTCTCCCCCCAAAGATTTTTCTGTTTTCAGTTAGGTGAGGGTCAGGTCTGTGGCAGAGGAATATCATGACATAATATTGTTCAGCATGATAGATGATGGTCATATTACTTGTATTTTTCCAAAAATTAACAAACATCATATAGATTTTCTTGAAATTACTCACTGGAGAATAATTTTGTGAGAATAAGCTCTGAAAATAATTCTTGGCTTTCAGGTTCCTTTGTTGATGGCCTGCTACTTTAGTTTCATAATGAGTATCTTAGAACACCCTGATCATGCGCTATTTTATGCTTTCTTCTTGAATAAGCATTACTCTTGGACTGAAGTTCACCTGTAGCTTGACCACTGTCTGTGGCTATTCTGAACCTTTCCTTTGTATTCACTGTTATTGCAAAAAGAACACTAATTCCTCCTTTTCTACATCCACTGCATGAGAAAGGGCAGAAGGGTTTTGTATAGCCAAGTAGAATTTCAAAGCAAATTTTTCAAAGTATTTAGGAATTTAAATTAACTTAATTTTTATTACTCTAGCAACTAGAAACCTTAGTAAAAGCCCAGAATCTGCTTGCTGTATGCACCGTATGAATATAGACTGCAAAAAAAGTTTATGCTCCTGTGAAGAACTGAGTTATGTCTAAAGACAGATTATGACATGAAAATGAGAACATGATCCACATAGACCCTTCGGAACTTCCATGATGCCTCTGAGGACTGCCTTGCCCCACTACTATCTAAAACTAGGTGTTTTAAAGCTGTGCGAGGCAGAACCCATGGACCACCCTGTGGAAACGTGGTGTGTGCATGTTCATTGCCAGGGTCACCTAGGCCCTGTGCGGGCATTTCGGTCTTCATATAATCAAAGCTGCAAAAAGTTGAGATCCTGCTGCTGATTTTTTTTCACTCTCTGGAAATCTCCAAGCAGAAGCAGCTGGAAGCAGAAGCAGGATACAAGACAGCCAGAAGACAAACTGCTTAGTGCCCATCCTTGGCATCCTTGCTCATCCCCATCATACTGCCTTGTCTAAGATGCAGAGGGGAACCAGTGGGTCCAAGATGTTCAAATTTCAGCAGTGACATTTGGAACATCAGAGCTGCCCCTTTAAATTCACCTTCATTGAAGTGTATAGGCAAAATGGAAAACAGAAATGGCTGCAAAATACATCCTTACTGTCTTCTCAGAAACCAAGACATGTGCCGCCAATGCATTTTTTTAGATTTAGCTTTGGTTTTGGGTTGCATATTCCAATCAGGTATACTTTTAAATAGAAATTAATTAGTGTTTAAAAAAATATCCAAACAGAAGCAGTGAAGTACATCCACATACTGATGAGACGGTATCTTAAGTCTTTGTAGCCAGAGGCAGGATTTAGAAAAGCGATGTTAAGAATTTCCAGATAAGAGTCTGCCAGGCAGTTGGCCTGGGAGGAGAAGAGTCCAGGGGGGCACATCGCAATCTTGCATTTGACTGAACAAGCACCTGATTGAAAAACCGATATTGAACATTACCAGCAGAGCTTAGTGAGAGACAGACAGCGATTTTCTTCTGCACCTCAAGACAAGGATGTATGGAAAAGAAATTAGAAAAAAAGAAGCACCAAGTACTAATGATGGGATCAGTACATCAGGAATGTAAAAAAGCACCTAATGATACTGGGGAAATATCAAGCAAAATGCAAAATGTTGTATTCATTTTAGGAGATTTTTCAGACTTTTTAGCTTGCTTTTTTCCTTCTTTGGATTGAAGAGAGATTGGCTCTACCTCTTCATTAATCTCTCATTGTGAGCTTTCAAAAGAGGCCACCAAAAATGCATCAGAACAACTCCTGGTCCCTAACAATCAGGCAAAGAAATGAAATTTAAACAGATATTTTATTTCATGCAGCAGATAAGGTATTTCTTTGTGGTCAGAAGTCATCTTTAAAAAGCATTAAAGCAACATGAGTGTTGTTTTGGATTTCTAAACCAAACATTCTAGGGATTTAGTGCTGAAAGCATGAGAAGCAATCAAGCACTGTTAAAGCTGAGTGTTAATTTGGACTGGCTGAAGAAAAGACTACAGCCAGAAGTTTGAAACATATTCACAAAAGTAATTTTAGAAATAGAATCTGGATAAGCTCAGAGGTTTCCATGAGCATTACTCTAAAAATTTGTACATAACTCAAAGAATAATATTGTTTCTGCAGAATCCTTTCTGTTGCACTAATTCTACAGGTGGAATCGTGCTCTATGCAACATAAAGGTAGCTCAAATACCGATGGGCAAGTTTTCTTCTTTTAGCGAACATAAATCATTGGCCTGCTTAGGAACATCATGTGAAGTCCTGAGTTTGGGGGTAAGAACTAGCATGGCCAAGGGAAAAATTTGCCGCTGCACAACTTATTCTTATCTCCACAGCTTTCCAAACATCAGTTAATCCTCTAAGCTTTGCTCATGTGAGCATAATGCAAACAAAGATTTAACTACACATAATACAAGCTCCTGGGAAAAACATTACTACATTTGAAAAGCAGTATATTTGAAAAGCATTCCCCAGGAAGTCTCATTCACATTCTCTTCACTGCTTTTATACTGCTCTCTCAACAAAAAATGATCATCATGGCCAATAATCCATAAAACTTAACCCATTACTTGAGCTGTGTACTGCCATCAGGCAGAACCGTGTGATGCAGTTTGAAGACTTGGACTTTGACTGCAAATCAGTATCAGATGTTAAGATACTTTATTTTTTCTTCTCAGAGCACTATGAGGACAAAGAGAATGATTTATGTTACCAGCTTTAACATTTATGAAAAATAGATAAAAGTTACAGAAGACAGACTAGATAGACACAAATAAGCCTAATAGCACTGTAGATCTAATCCCAGACTTCATGCTGCCACAGTGACTAGTTAATTAAAAAGTATTTATGTATCACTAGTGCACTTTTTGTGACAACAGGATTTTTTTTTCAAGCGACTGAGCACAGAGGGGAGCACTTGCAGAACTTTTTTTTTTTTATGATTATTTAGTATAGATAAAAATAATGTCAAATGAATGCCTGCTGAAGAGGTAGAAATAGAGCAAAGAGAGCATGTTGGAAGTGCTCCTAGACTGAGATTGCTTTGTGCTCTGTGCCTGAGCAAAACTTCTTCTACCCTCATTAATTTAAAAGTCTTTGTTTGTGTTCAGCATCTGGCTTGAATATACTGGGCTTCACTGAAAAATACAGACACACTCTGTCTGTTGCTTTTTTCTGTTTACTTCTACACCTGGTTCAATTTAAATGGAAGAGAAAACACTAGCGCACAGCTAATCCTCAAATGTGCATATCCTATAAGGGTGTCACCTCTGAAAAATATGTAGCCGTGGGACTAAGAAGCTCATTGCTACCTCACATGTTAGTTCATTCTGAGATTTTAGTATTTTACTTTGATTATTTTATTTTGAGTCTCGTTTTGCTTAGCAGAGAGAAGAAGCTTACTTGTCTCATCTCACTTAACACTTCGAGAACTATAATGAAAAACACTAGAGAAGTGTAACGTTTTCTTCTGGTTCCGTTTGATAAGTTTTGGTGACGTCCTGTCTATTCAAAAGCTCAGTGTATCTGTAATGCAGTGACTGACAGAGGATCACAGGGGATACTGGCAATAGAAAAAGTAGCCATCTTACAAATAGTGTCTTATCTTGTTTCCAGTGAAGTCAGAGGGATCTTTGCCAGTAATTTCAGAGGAAGTAGGTTCATTCCCATAATCTCCTTTGAGAATTGCACGTGAAGGAAGAAACATGCAGGATCCAGAAACGAAAGTGCTCTTAGAACAGCATTCAGTTTTGCAGCAGCACCAGTGCTGGAGACTGGCTTTGTTCTTTTACTCAAAACGATAAATAAATAAAAAATACCCCCCCTTAGGCTTTGAGTAGCAGTCACACTCACTTCTGCATGTACTAGCAAGGTCTTATCACACATTTCTAGCAGGATTCCTCATAGAAATACGTGGCATAGATTCTATTTGAAAGAGCTATTATTTTCCAATATTGAAGCTATCTTATTTAAGTAATCCTTGTTCACAGAGTGCCCATTACCTTGCTTCTGTAAAGCCAGACTAGCCATGCCCAAACCTAGCCCAAACTAGCCATGCCCAAAACTAGCCCAAACCCGAGGGAAATAATGTCTTATTGTAATAACCCCGCGGGATAATTTCCCTGGGGTCTTGGGTAGGAAAACTGTGCCCTTACATTTCAGGGCTAGAGCATAACTCTGCAGGCTTAGGCCTCATTTCTTTGCCCTCTCGATGCAAGCAGTTAGGACTACCAGGAGAGGAGAGGAGAGTCAGCTGAAAGAGGGCTTGAAGGATGCAGCAAAAGGCCATCAAAGATGCCCTTCCCTGGTGAGAAGGACCATCACAAATCCTGCTACCAGAAGCCCTCTGACCCCACTTCAGTGAAGCTGGAATGGTGCTGAGAGTCCTAGGAACCTTTCTTTCTGTCTTACCTTCACCTCCCACTACAGCAGCAGGTGATTTTCCCCTATGAGCAGGAAAGGAAGAAATGCTCTGGCCACACGGAAATTTCAGGATATTGACCTACTAAGGTGGGAAAAAAGAAAAGTCAAATTTGCAAAAACATACTCCCTTGTTTTCCTAGCCTGGGAAAAGTAATGAATTTCTTTGATATCCTTTTTGATACCTCAAGTGGCAGCCTCTGATGCCCACAGCTGGCTGGTGTTGCCCTGTTCTGTCTGAGGCAAAATCGTGTGTTTAAAAATGACATGACAGTGTATTAAAAAGATGACAGCACCAAAGCTATGCATGATATATGTTTCTCTCCAGCTGAACACATCTATGAAAACTAGAACACAAGCAGAAAGATGTGTAAAGCAGCAGCCCTTGCCAGGGGAGAAGTGACAAACAACCTGCAGCAAAAAAACTGTATATGACTCCCACCTCGGGCTCACCAGGGTGATGATTTTCTTTCTTCTGAAGTGGAATGGACTGTGTAGCTCCACACAGCAGAGAAGAGCAGATGAGGACTGCGTTGGCCTCGGTGCAGGACGGCTGCCCTCTGCATCCTGGCGCGAGCTTGTGCTGCTCCTCCACACAGCACGAGCCTGCGAACGAGGGACAGGCTCTGCTCTTTCCTACTCAACTAGGTGAAGTGCGACTCATTCGTCTTAATTTCATCGATGTTTTATGCCTTCAAGATCTCTCATTTCTGTGTGATCTAAGTGCCTGGCTAGTGATAAATATCCCTCCTCTTTCAAAAAATTACAAAATTTGGAAAACATTTAGTAACCAGCCCAGCTGCTGGGCTCACCGACGTCCTTATAAAAATGACTGAAATGCATCTGAGGCAGCAGTTGCCTCACAGGTCCTTCCACAGTGACTTGATCCAATTCATTCAATCTCCCAGGCATCTTGGGGTGCTTCACAGCACTGTGTGCCCTGGTGCTGCTCCAGAGCTCACAGCCTCCTCACATCACGCTGCCCGTTAGCTCACGTTGGCTTTGCACAAGCCAAAGCAGAAGCTCAGGGGAGCACGTCCTGCATGCCGAGAGCACCCTTCAGGACATCAGCAGGCAAAGGCACCTTCAGGACATCAGCAGGCAAAGGCACCTCTGCCACAGCTGTAAGAATGACAGTGCCCAGAGACCTTGTGCTTTTCAGACTTCCACTTTCTTCTATTTCTTCAAAGACTCCTCTCCATAATTCTTAGCTAGTGGAGAACTGAACTCACTCATCGCTGGGAAAAACACATTTTTCTTGAAAAACTCCATGTTTAAAGGGTGCAGGGTGGAATTTGCCTGCTTCATATGGAGGACTGGCTGCCACCACCCCCCGGCCAGCACTCAGAGCATGAAGGAGCCCTCCGCAAGCCATTGAAGCTGCAGGCAACCTCCGAGGCCGTGCTCTGTCACCTCCTGTGCCACCCACGCTGCCGTCCGCAGGGATGCCTGCCCCACTGCTGGGTTCTGGGCTCCTTATCCCCGCTCAGGACGGACCCAGGCAAGGAGCTGCTGTAGGTACCTTGTCTGCCAGACAGAACCCATCTCTGAGCAGAAGGGTGCCTGGAACCTTCCTCCCATTTGGCTGTTTGTGGCACAGTCAGACATTTCTAATATGACAAGACCGAGATGATTTGGGGCTACTTTTAAAGTTTTTGAGCTCTTAATTATCTTTTTTTTTTTCCAAATCTTTTAGAGCACATATACATGACTTTGTGGCATGTATAGAGGAAAAAAAAAATAGTCACTATAGACACTAAGCTCCTCCTGATTTCTCAGGAAAAAACCACAAATACATAATATATATCCAAAATAATGAACTGCTTGCCTTTGTTTTCTTCCCTGGGCTTCTATCATTTTTCTCCTTTATAACATTATTCAAGGAAGGTATAAGGAAGAAACCTGGTATCTTTGAGGAATATATTTAAAATTCTACAATCTAGTGATTGCAGTAGAACAAAGAGAACTATGTTCTCTTTGTTTTCTGCCTTATTTCAGTTCCCCAAATATAGGGAGGATACTTAAACCAAGCAACAACACAGCAAATCTTGATTTTTTTCTTTTTCTCTTCTTTTTGTATATAAAGTGAGAATACTGATTGCAGCACACAGAAAGACAAGATAGTCTAACTTTTCCAATGTAGCAAGCATGCAACAAAATGAGCAAATTCACTTTCCCCCCTCACTTTGATTTAAGAAAGAAACTGAGGATGTGGGTCACTATATTCTGCCCAATACTGTGGCAGTCTAGTAAGCAGGAATAAATATACTTTAAAAATTCCATTTGTACTAAGCAGACAAATGCATGTACTTCTATGCAAAAACCTTTCAAGTCAGAAGTTCCCAGTAATGGCAGTTCTAACTGGAGAAAAAAAATACCTTTTGTGTGTGAATGAAACAGAACTAGATGAACAGATGAAAAAAATCAGAACTCTAAAACTTGGGCCAACTCTAAAATTCAAATCATTTCTGTCAAGTTATGGAAAAAAGTTGCTTGGCATTTTATATAATCTTTGACCACTGTCTACAGAAAAAGCTATACTCACTGCAGCTGAATGACAGAGATAGCCATCTATTAAAGATAGAGCTTAATAACTTATCTAAACTCAGAGATCAGTCCCCAAAAAGGGAGCAGACCTCCTTACATTGACCCATTTGGAAGATAAACATTTGCAAGCCTTTTAAGCAGGAAAAAAGAGCTGGTTAAAACACTCAGATTACTTGAGAATGGTACTTTAGGGTCCTTTGGGTTGAAAGCAAACGAAAGGAGGCATTTTTTTCATCTGAGATGTACTTCCATTGTAAAACTTTCCTCCTTTTATTCACAAACAATGAATTTTACTCTCAGAGTGAGCTTAGATTTTAGGTAATCAGCCTTAAAGACACTGGATTTCTGGAATAGTTGATGAATGAAACTTAGTTTGTTGGCAATCCAGGACAACCAAAACACTGATGTTACAGAACAGTCTTTTGACATAAGTCAAAGTGCCCTGAAATCAGAGCCTTTCCATATCTTCCCAGACAGGAGAGCTGTCTGCCTTATGCTGCTTCATTAACATCTTCTGGCTGTGACAAGAAGTAGAGTAAGAGTCTCTGGTTCCCTATTTTAAGTGATGTTTGCAATTGTGAAGTTTATTCTGAGTGACACTAAATTTTCCGTGATACAAACAGAAGCCAAATATGAAAAAAAGATTTGTTTAGGTCCAAAGTGTCAACTTAATTAGACCATCCATCTGAAGAAACTGTATGTGTGTAGTGCTGCCAACGTGTATTTCCTCATCAGTCACAAATTTTACCTACTTAATAATAATCACCTACTTGATAATAAATTACCTACTTGATAATAGTAATATAAAAATTATCATCTGCTTTCAACTTCTAAATTGTGCAGGTTAAAAAAAAAAGAAAAGAAAGAAAGAAAGAAAAAGAAACACCCTATGTTTTATCCATGAGATCCTGAAAGCATTCTGGCTTTTGCCTGTCTGTATGTGCTTGAGTTTTTTATATAGTTGTTGCATAATCTTGTGTAATACTTTGCGTTACTTCGACTGTGCAGTCTTGTGTAATACTTTGCGTTACTTGGACTGTGCAGCTGCTAAAGTATGTTTGTAAGTAACGACTGTGCAAATTATAAGACGGTACTTAACTGGAAAGCACTGCACAAAATGCTCCCTTTTAACATACTTTGATTTTTAAGTAGAAAACTTGAATCCTACTAAATCACAGGAAGAAAAGGGGGATTGTGTTTGTTTATAAATTCAGCTTCAGTTTCAAAGACAATAGAGTTAAGAATAATCATAATAAAATACTTTTTATACATAAATGCACCAGCAATTTTTGCATAAAGTAGTACACTATGAGTCAGTGAAATGTATAAGTTAATAAATAGTAAACAATAAATATTGAGAGAAATTTTCACTGATTTTAGTCTCTTTTAATGATGAAAGATAACTAATTTGTATTGTATTTCAAGTAATACTTACTCACCCCTGTGGATAGATGTCAGAGAAGATGTGATAGAGCATGTCACCCTTGTCTGTAATTGCACTCTCCTTCATAAACAAGAGATTAGCATAAGCAGGATTCTCCAGAGAATATTACCAACCAGTCTTCAAAATGAGAATCCTATGAAAGACAATCATTAAAATTCAGGTTCTAAAAGTAAAACAACACCAACAAAGCCTTAGAAAAAAATGGCCCTTAAGATTATTCACAAGGTATTCCATACCCTAAAATCATTAAGGCATTTGGACTTTCTTAATACATGTAAATGTCTACTGTCTAACAGAAAAATGGTGCTAACATTTACCCAGATATCCTAGGAGCACCTTTGACACTCATCCCTTTATTCTCTGTGCTACATAAAAATGCATTCTGTGTTACATAAAAATGAAAGAACGAAGCTGGGGAACAGTAAAGTCATTTCATAGATGGATTCTGCCACCTGTAACCAACCAGGTTACAGGTTTTGTATTATAAATGACAGCTTTTAATTATATGACAATATGCCATTATCATGTCTTATTCACTCTTCACCTACCATGCAAGTTAATTAAGAAATGAAGATAAGTTTCTACATACCCTTGTCTTGCTCTAAACAAAATTGAGATCATTGTTATAGCTGTGTAAATCTGGATCAATTCCACCAAAGTTAACTACATTATTTCAGAATCACACTGATGTAATTGGGGGGGAATAATAAAAAGGCCCTGCATGCTGAAATTGTTCGATGAATTTTCTAGCAAGCTAAAAAGTATAGTAAAAGAAGCAGAGATCATGCAAGGCATATTGAGCAGAGTCCTGCAAATGAAATGGAAATGCTAAGAGAGCAAGGGAGCAAAATTAATTCATGGGCTAGATTTTGCAGCTCAGCACAGCTCTTGTCTGCACGATGCCCTTCTTATGCCAGCGCCCGAGAACCGGCCCTAGCAGCATCGTGCTGGGGACACAGGGATCTCAGCTGCAGGGATCCCAGGGAAGCTCTGCCCATGGCAGCAGAACAGGTAAAAGGAATTACAAAACAAACAGAAATGCCTCTGCCCTGTTTCTTATAATTCACATATGCTTGGTTATGATTTCAGCCTCTTTGGGGGGTTACGTGCCTGCCTTCAGGCTGCCTTGCCTTAGTAGAGGGAGAGCTGCTGTAAGCACAGAGGCAGCAGCAGAACCAGGCAAAGAGAGCAGACATCTCCGCATTGCTGCTGTTCTTCCTTTCCCTTCCCCACCTCCCAAACCTGCATCTCCCCTAGGATCTGCTGCTCTTATTTTTCATGATTTCTAGTAAGCACATTTTGGAAACAAACTCTTTTTTTTTTTTAAATACACTTCTAGAATTGCACCCACTACTGTTTCATGCAGCCCAAAGGAATGGTGCATGGGTCCTGTGGAAAATAGCATGAGACCCTGTAGCTAAAGGCTTTATTGTTAATCATACGCAGGAGGTGACAAAATAAAGAGCAGGGTTCTGACACAAAAGTTAACTTTTGAACAGTGTTCTAATTTCATTGTTAAGGGCAAATTAAATGCGTTAAGCATTCAGACATTTTTTTTCCTGACTGTCAGTCCTTTATGCCAGCAGTCATATCACCTTTCCTTGCCTCTTGCTGCTAATGCCATTTGTGCTTTTCAAACCCCTCTGCTTTTAATGCCAATACAGATGAACTGGATTGGAGTGTAATAAACAGACCCACTAGGGACCAAATATTGAGAAGGTGACATTTTCAGAGAGAAACTACATTTTTGAGAGTACATATTGCTTTTAATTAGACTGTTCCTACCTCCTGAGCTCGTAGCTTTTGAGCTTTTCTGTAGCATATACACATGCATATCCCAGAGAATCTCTCTAACTCTTTTATGTCTCCAGTGTGACATGCAAAGGGGATCCAGAGTTACTGGTAACTCAAAATCTAAAGTAATCATCAGATGAGCAGTCATTGCCACAGGAAAGTAACTAAGTTGTCCATCACTATTTCTGACTCACTTGTTCCCTGACACAGCACATAGCTGGGCCTACACAGAATATAAGTTGTTTGAAGGCAATAGCTAGCAGAAGAACATCAGATCTGAGCTATTTCTTACACAGTCCCACTAAAACCACAGCAAGTGCATCTAGTCTGACATTTCCTCTCTGTGCTCATGCTATCCATACATTATATTTGTGATAAAGCTGTGTGACTTCTCTTCAGCCCATTAATGAACATCTTGCAGAATTACTTCAATATTCCAGAAGCAAAGCAGCAGAGGAGAACATGTCGCTCACAGGGGCTAGCCTGGCTCAGCTATTTTTGTCCCCTTGCATGTGCATCTCCTACGTGCTGAAACTAGGGCTAAGTAGCAGTTCAAGCGCAGGGCCCTTGCTGGAGCTTGGTCAGGACCAGGGCTCTGCTGATGCACGAGCCACCAGGTCAGCCTAAGTCCCCTCAGCGAGGTCAGCTCTGGCCGACATGGGCACCTTGCTGCACGCTCAGCCTCTGCCTCAGGACAAAGCACAGGGATGCCCAGGGAGGGGCTTCCCATCTGAGAACCTCCCCAGGGCTCTCCATCCCTCAGTTCTCTACAGCAGCAATCACTGCCTTCTTGCTTTTGGACCCAACTAAGTTTCCACTAGTCACAAGTAATAATAATAAAAATAAAAATAAAAGGAAGATCAGTTGAACATCAGTATTTAGTATTTCCTGTCATTTAGAACAAACAACAGCCCAAACTTCTCTCTGTTGTTGGAGAAAGAACATGGTCGATTAAAGACTTTAAATAGCTTTTTCATTGTTTGAGAAATCAATGCGAGGTGAAATCCTGAAAGACACAGATCATGCTCAATAAACCTTTCAATAGTAACCGGCAAATTAGACAGCATTTTAATCTCCCTAATACACATCCACAGATTGTGTGGCCCTCCATTCTTTGGTTAATGCAGGCAGGAACCCTTGAAGAGTTAGTTAGCAGAAGCTTTCACAGTGTTTGAACTAGTAACTGAAGAGAGAAGATAAGAGGTGAAAAGAAATTAGACTATATGAGGAACGATTACCAAGTCTGTTGCAGTATATCCACACTATATTTGTGAATAAACAAAAAAATAACCTCTGCAATAATGCAGTCTTTGTCATAAATACAAGATGCTGAGATCACAAAAGCATCTTTTTTCCTCAATTTCCCTCAGTTCTCCCAATTCAGGGCAGAAGATAAACTTCCTTCAATAACTACCACAGAAAATGAAGTGTTTAATACAGATTTTATACTTTGATTAACTTGCACTGCAAGTTTTCCGGAGTATAAAGGCTGGGTCTGCATGGAGCATTGAACACATGGGTGCACTCATGGTGCGTGCGAGTGCTGCGATTCCTCATGCTGCTCTCACCTTCGTTTGCATATGTGAATATTGAATGAAGTGACATTGCTTTATGGATGTGTCTTTTTGACACTCAGGGATTAGATCTGTGAATAGTCATGAGGTCTCTCTCTCTTTTTAAATAAATGCAAACCTTACATTTGTCAGAGAAGATATTTTCTTCTGCCTTTTAAACGCCTTCTGAAGGTTCAGTGGTCCTTAGTTATGAATTTATGAAATCATTTCAATTTCTGGCCTCTAATGCAACTGATACAGGTTGTTCTGACAGCATAGATGAGTCCCTTGGTGGAAATTACACTGTCCCCGCTAGTAGTATTTGTAGCTGTGGGAAGTATAGTTCAGAACAGTCAAATTTCCAAGTTCTTTCAGATTCTGAAAATGATGTTGCATCACTTAGTCTGCATGGAGAGTCTCCAGGATAGCACATCCATATCAATGCTCCAACTTCAGCATCCTCCAATATTACCAAAGAACATCCTAAGCTACTCTTTCTGAGGAAGGTCCACAGGCACATCCCTGAACTGCTCCACAGAATCAGGTATGAATCCGCACCTACTTGTCTTCTCCAAGAAATTGCACACAAATCCTTGCATTGCCATCCTTTTATCTGTGTCTTTGGTGCACTTATACAGCCCATAATCAGCCCCACTAAAAGCTGTCCCCCTAGCAGGGACCAACAACACAGCGATAATGCTCTGAAATCCATATCAGCACTGATATGGCAAGTAAGGCCTCTAACTTTGTAAACATTACAATATTTTCTTTTTCCCCCTTGAAGTATTCTGTTTTTCAGACACCTGCGAAATCACCAGCACCTGGTTTCTAAATGCATGTCAGCTTAACCTTCAGGTATCATCCCTTGGTTTTAGCTCATTAGGGCTAAATTGATGACTGCTTATCTTTTTGCCTCTGAACAACTGCCCCTTCCAGGGGGGTGGCATCTGTGCAGTCATTAGCAGCAGCAAATGCACGGGAGGGATGATCCAAACCAGCTATTACCCTATTTGCAGATTCCTCTCCCTGTTACAGTTTTGTCTCCTATTGACAGGACAATGCTAAACAATATGGCAAATCTCAGTCACCATCTAGAGAGCTACTCCTAGCTCGCCATTTCCCAGTGTGGAGTCTTAAGCAGGATTTTTAAAGACTTTTTGGTATCAAAATAAGGGTGCATGCATTAGGATTTTTAAAAGCACAAAGGTAACTAGCTCTGATTCTCTTCTTGATCCTCTGTTCATCAGTTCTGTGATAGCTAGAACCTAAAGCACACATTCGCATCTTTAGTCATCCAGATACCTACAGAAAACATGCATAGCTTTCCACACTGACTACCAGACTAACAGCACCATGTCACTTCTTTCAACAAGTTTTGAACTCTCTAAATATTTCTTTCTTAAACTTAGGCACCCTATTTGAATAGCAACAGTCAGGGCACATTTTGCTGCTGAATCATACTGTCCATTCGATCTTAAAGTGGCTATAATGACTCTTGCATATGCATATGTGCCCGGTGCATTTTTAAATGCTTCGCTGAGCCTGACCTTCCATGTGCAATTCCCACCTCAGTGAGTCATATCAATGGAAAGCTTATATTTTTTACTTTTAAGTTCTGTTCTCTTTCTTTATAAATAACTTGAAAAATCTGAAAAACATTTGATTCCCTCTGCTAGAAATAATCTGATTTGCACTGTGAAGACTGAATATAAGTTCACCTGAATCATTTAGTGTGTAATGAAATCCTTGTGCTTGTAACTCTTCATATATTACATATATTCTATTGAGGGCCCTGTTCTGCACTTCTCTTGCTATTTCATATCTTCCTACACATTGACCACAAGTATTTACAACATTTTTATACCTATTAAAGCCTCTGCAAATGCAAATAGTAGTTACAGCAGCTACTTACAAAGGCCTTGAAATGACATGTCCATTCTGGGCGTTTTCTCTGTGGCAGGGGTTACAAAAACGCAGAACCATGAAAAAATAAAATACAAAAAGCATCAATTAAAATTCAAGGGAGAAACAAAAGTTTTGTAAAGCACCACGTTTACTGAAATATTATCCACCTCCCCAGGATGAGAACCAGAGCAGCTGCTGCTGGTGGGGAACTGCTGGAAAACTCATCTCTCCAGCAGCAAAGGAAACTTGTAGGACTGCAGGGCTCGTGAGCTGCAGGAGCCGGCAGCTATCAGTGAGTTGGAACCGACGATTCTGTCAAAGAATTAATATATTATGAGACTTTTAAGGCTAAGCTCGGTGGACTAAGCTACCTTAGGACTAACAGATTTTGAGCATCCCGTTCTACACACCGTTAGTATAGTATAATTGCAGAAACCTCTCTTAGAGAGCAATAGAAGTTTAGGAAAGAAACACAAATGTCTATGGCTGACCGTTCCAGACACACAACACCCAAATCAGTGATTTTCTGTGTATAACTCCAAAGCATTTAATTACAGTGAAAATACTCAAACATAGATTTTTAAGTTGTAGATAAGTATTTGTATTTTAGCAGATTACAAAAATATTTGCAGATAGTTGTACCAAAATCAGTTTACCTAAGAGCAGAAGATGCCAGAATAAGGCAAAAGGGATGGTGCACGAGTTGGCCACTCTGGAAAATAAGAGGCTTGTTTCTCATTTCCTCTTCTTTCAGATTCTGTGAGTGACTTGAGGAGAGCATTTCTCCCACATTCAGTCATCCCAGAGCACGCTGTCTACCCTGCTCATCCTGCACACAAGCCCTAGAGAAGCAACCAAGCAAGAGACAAGGAAGAGAACCTACAGACCTTCCTTCATATGGAGAGTGATAGTTTTAAAGACCATATTTAGGGTCAGGGACTAGAGGAAAAAACATCTTCTGCATAATGAGGGCTTTGCTCAGTTACCCTCTGTCTTCTATTATAAAACTTTTTCCCTTCTCTGTACTGTCTCTGGCAGAAGCTACACCTTACCAAAGTGCCTTTATTTGAGGGCTTCAGGTACAATTGTGATTGGGGCAAGCAGCCTTGAACTCAGTGCCTTCATTGGCTCACTTAACATTAGCTAATTGGGCTGGGAGGTTCTCTAATTAATTTATAATTACAACAAGGCTGGGAGTTTAACCACAGAGCTACAGTAGCTGTCTGGGCAAGAGGATCCTCTTCTTCCTCAAAAATCTTTATTAACTAGAAGATGTGCAGCTTAGCTTAAAAGAATTTTTAATCTGTCTAGCTAGCAAGGAACTCAGAAAACTGAAAGAATATTCATTTCATTTGCAAGAATGTCCCGGATATCATCACATTTACCTTTGATGTCCAAAGCACAACCTAATTGCATGAACATTTTCTGATGGATCATCTTCATTTTATCTGCTTTTGTCAATCCAAATCTATTCAGCACACTGCCTCCAGAGGACCTGGAAACACAGAGGCTCTTACGGCCAGTTTCTGTGGCAAGGGCTATAAAACTCTAGACAGGCTTCCTAAGTAGGGAATCCCCAGGAGCATTTTCACGCCAGTTTTAATAGCTCAGTCCATGACTGCTCTCTCAGTTCTCCCAGCTAAAAAAAAAATTCTGCAATCACTTGCTTACCAAATTAAGTGTAAAATATGGGATGTGTCATTTGATCTGCAGGATCAACTTCTGTAGGTCCAGGGAAAGGAGAAATGAGAAGACTGTTTATTTAGTTCATTGGCCCTCCAAGACAAGAAAATTATACAGATTATCTGCTCTTTGCCTCAGCCCTGCCTGAGGCAGGTGAAAAGAGGCCAGTCTAGCAGTCACTGGATCTGCATGGATGGGATTTGGTCATTAAATTTCTTTCTTAGTAGCTAGCTACCGGAAGGAACATAAATTAGCTGAATGCTTTCTGACTCTGACAGGCTTTTAGCGGACAGAATTTTCTGCTCTCAGCAGAAGAAAGCTGCAGTGGCGCTTGCCAGCAACTCTGTAAATTGGAGCACAGCCAGCATCTCTGCCATAAACCTCTGAGGTATATTTGCCCTTATGTAATAACATTTATCAGAAAGGATCGCAAAGTGCTTTGAAACTGTACAAGACATATTGAGCAAGCGACGGATCCTCAGGTCTTGTCCAGGGCACAGCTACCCTGACACACACTGTAAGTTTGTGGGGTCTTAAATAGTGGCATCTACCATTCAGCTTTTCTAAGCACGTTGCAGATGGACACTCTGTTTGACTACCTATTGTCTGTAGGATTTGTCCTATTTAAAATAAAAACTGAAATAGAGTGGTAATACTGAACATCATCTTGGCTCAGTTCTTTGCAAACGCTTATATACAGACACATACTCTTGCTACCATCTTAAGAGCAAGCGCTTATAACGCCACAAAATGACTTGAAACATGATGAAATCACGAGCACAAGCTCCCCAGGCTGGAGTTCAGTCTCAGGGCCTGATTAGAGTCCCAGCATCCTTAAGAGGTCTTAGTTATGCAAAGTCTCACAGATCAAAGGTGGCCAGGATTCCTGGTACTTCTACCAATTAGCTAATGGAAATTTGCAGTTGTAAAGTCCAAATCTTCTGATTATTACCTCGGGGCCTTGAAGCACTTTGGGTGAACGCTGCCTCCTTCTCTCCCTCCCGCAACAAATAGTTAAACTGTCTCAAGCAATTTGCAAGTTATTTCAAATTCCTGCTTGGAATGGATAATAACAGATGTCTTTATTTTGGGATCCTTCACAGTAAGGGACAGAACAGGGACTACACAATCACAGGGTAGGGAGAAGCTTCATTAAAACTGGTATCCAGGAACACTGAGAACAGTGAAACGAGATTATAAAATTGTTAAAAAACAAACATTAAAATGTTTTTCTTTTTCTATTCAGAACAGGAGATGACTGCAATACACATTACCAAACAAATGAGCAACCTGAGGCTCTTTAAAATAAAATCCAGTAAATCTGAACCATGGGAACAATCCAAATATAACAAGTCAGCAGGACGTTCTTCCCTAGGACTGCGTGAAAGCTCAGTAAAAATAGCAAGACAAAGAAAGATCTGGTCTCAATGCATAACCTAATCTTAGCCTACCAGGAAGGCAGCAATATCCAATGGATAAAAAGAGTAGGGATGCAAAATTGGAGTAATTAAATAAATCAGAAAGTTTGCATGAACTGGAAGAATTAAAGTCAGATCAAAAACCCATTGCTAATACATTGGGATTTCTGTGGATTTAATCTCAAGATCTTAAAGTTACAAAATCATTGTACCACAGTACAAAGACCATCAAAGCCATTCTGTAAATATGAAGAAGGAGCTGTTCGCTTCCACCACACTGTAGCAACAAGCTGTTAAAAGCTCTTCATGAGAAAAAAAAGCACGTCAAGATGCCAGTTGAAGGGGAGCTCTCCCACGGGCAGCACTGACTTTGTGACTAGGTGGTCATTTATCTCTGGCTGGCACGAACGAAATGCCCTTAGCAGTGATCCAGGACGAAACGGGTGACAATCAATTAAGCTACAGGAAGAAAACTTATGTTGAGTGAATTAATACATTTACAATACACAATCTCAGATCACATCACCTGCTAGTAGAGCTAACATAGAAAGCTGGTATTAATGCCAGTAAAAAGATTATCGCAAAGCAGAAACTCTGTGGCTTCTACTGACAATACCTCAGGGAAAACCTGTACCATACCTAGCTGATTTGAGATATGTAGATTCTTTGGAATTCAGAATTAGAGAAGGAAAATTAAAATCCCCAGAAAAACTCCTGCAAATTTTCTCAGAAACAAATATTTGAAATGTTTGAATCTTTCTATCTTCCTAAAATTTTTGATGTGTTGCTTAAATTTCAGAAGAAAAGAAGTTCTAAACTAGAACACTATTTTTTAATCTTTGTTTTCCTAATAAGTAGAATTTATGCATTTGTGTTGTCCGTCTGTATGCTTATCTGTGTAAAAGACCAAAGGTCAGCTTCTGAATAGCTGGGCAATGAGAAATCTTATGAAATTCAACAAAGACAAGTGCAAGGTCCTGCACTTGGGGAAAAATAACCCCAGTCACCAGTACAGGCTGGGGACCGACCTGCTGGAGAGCAGCACTGCAGAGAGGGACCTGGGCGTCATGGTGGGTGACAAGGTGACCATGAGGCAGCAGTGCCCTCGTGGCCAAGAAGGCCAATGGGATCCTGGGGTGCA
>VZSV01000003.1:11320861-11337658 GCA_013398735.1 Nothocercus julius
TGATTCTATGATTCTATGATTCTCTGTGTTTTATATAAAAGTATTTAAAAAATAATTCAGATAAAAATAATTTTTGCTAAAGTGATTTTTACAAAATAAGTATTGTCCATAACCTGATGCCTCAGACCTGATGTCTCCTCTGTTAAAACTGTTTTTGATTTACAACTACAAAATTAGGTCCACATGCCATAGGTGAACTCAGAAAAATCAAGTTTGCTGCTAGTTGATATGTTGTACAAATAATATTTTTTTTAAATCATATATGTATTTATTACCTAAAGTGAACAAGATTTGACACTACTAACACACTAACACAGGAAATAAAAGATATCTGAAAAAGATGGCGTAAACCATGTTGAATACAGAAGGAATTTAACAGTAAAATATCTCGCAAATCTTATATGATATCTAAGAGCTCAAAGGCAAAAGAGCTCAAAGGCAGAGATAAGAAAGTGATGCTGCATGGTGGAAACCCTGAATTTTAAACAAAATATTTATTTGGTACAAATTTCTGTAAAGGCCCTGCTACTCATTATCATTCACATCCACAGGAAATGAGAGGACTCTGCCCTGATAACCCCAGTACCTAAGTAGACAGGACAAAAAGGACTGACAGAGAAAAGGGAATTTAAAATGAGATGAACTGAATAAGGCCATTTGGGACAGGTGTCTCCTGCATAAGAGACAACGCTACTCCTTCTACCTGACTTTTTGATTTCCCTGGGGCTTTGGAACTAATAATAATAAGTGTGTGATCAGCAGTGCAAGAGCTAGATTTCCAAAACGCACGTAATGGTGCATGTCAGCACAGCCATGGATCTGAAAAGCTCATTTCCACGGAACTGGTTGTTAAGAACTGGGGCTGAGCTGGGGCTTATTTCTGCTGGGCTGCCCTTGGTCGGTCCAGTGCCACCTCCTGAACACTGCTGCTTCTGCTTCATCTGCATAACTAGTTATGTTGTAGCCTGCAGTGTTGGTTTCACATTTTTGTAGTATGAAAGAAACACTAAAAAGAAAGAAAGCAGTTTTAAAATTACGAAAATTGTTGAACGAGCTAAAGACTAAGCATAGTAGCTGATATTACTCTTGCCTCATTTTTACATAATTATTTCTAGGTTTATGATATCTCTTTCAGGAACATATATTAAAATAAACATGACATCAAGCAATCCATGTGTCAAGAACTCTGTGAAGTCTTCAGGAGTTACTTCATACATGCTCACCATAAGGCACTAGTGCAATAACTTGAGAACTTCCTAGTTATTCCAATTATCCCCAGCTGGTCCCTCTATACAATTATCTTTGAAAGGCTGATATAGCCCGAGTGCATGTTGTTACATTACTCAAGAGGCCTGTGTGAGCCTGTGACTCTGAGACCCAGCACAGTGGTAATAAAGTACCTAAACAATGAAGAATTATGGGGGTCGCTTTTTGCTCGACATGGAGACAAGACAGCACAAATGGGGAGTTTTGCTGGGCGTCTATTGCTTTTTTACTCTTACCTGTGATTCAGCAGCTGTAGCTTCTAGTACCACAGCTGTCCTGGCTATGACAAACTCAAAGAAGCAACGTGCTTCCTTCAGATGTAAGGAGCATGCATTTCTCCAGCTAAGAGATATGTAAATAGGCGTATGCTTCTGCTCTGACCCAGAGGGAAACCTGTACCAGCTGAGTGCCCTTTCAAGCTAGTCTGTGTAGGCTGGGGACAGCAGGCAGTCTTGCTTCCTCCTGTAAGCTCAACAGGCACCGCCAATGTGGCTGCTGTCTGCAAGGAGCAGTTTCCCAGGACTCTGGTAACCTTTGAGGTAACAAGCCAATTTGTCCTTTTGCTTTTGATTGGTATCTAAGAAGGTATTTCACAACCACGCATGGTATTACAGCTAAGCAATCACAGCTGAATTTCTTAGGAGCAGAAAATCCTTGGGTGCAAAAGGCCCCTTATGGCTAAGTGTGTGTTTTCAAAGCTAAAACAATCAAGCTGCATCTTTCATTGCACATCAGCGGCTTCCTTATTCTCTCAAGGAAAATCATCAGCCACTGAAGAGAGAATACAGAAAGAGGCTAGTACAGCCATTAGTGATAGATTTATTTTCTGGGCTTAATATTTGTCTGGGGATTGTCATGTTAAAAAATCTGCCTTTTAAAAATAACATTTTGTTAAAGATTTGACACTAGGAAATACAGCAGGAAATGTAGTATTAAAATAAAACAACCCTGAATATCCAGATATCATAAATTGTCTACAGATGTGTAACGCACCCCCTTTGAGTCTAAAGTAGCAGCCTGTGCCTGTAATTAGAGCACACGCTGAAGAAACAGTTTAGATTTTATGTGGCTTTCAAAGTAAAACACATGATTTTGAGTCATTTAGGACTCTTTTCTTACTAAGTAACCACACGTGTTTGCTTTCAGTGTACCTATAGAAAGCCATTTCATTTATTTTCTTCCTTAGGATAAAGTTGTTTGCACATCTGAAAGGAAACAGGATGGTCCTCTGCTATATAACGCATTCTGCTCCAAAGCACTCCCACTACCTGCTGGCTGAGACAGGAGGTCCAGGGAGGAAAACCCGTGAGCAGGAAGCTAAAGCTAAATGAATTGGCATGCACAACTATCCTAAGCTGCACACACCATCGAAACAGCGAAGTTCTAGCACGTTTAGCCAAATCTCTCTGCAATCTTACTAGCGTAAGCATAGCTTTACAAGGATGCTTCCCTGCTTATTTCTGTTGAAGAAAAACAGAAAGAAAAAAAGAAAAAAAGAGCAGAAACTTCATCACAGGAAATCATATTGACTCCCAAAAGCCATATACAGGCATTGAAACTTTGCATTTAGCAAGACCGGTCTTGCACCTGCTGAGTGAACAGCCAGAGTAGGAGTCTGTCCGCAGCGCCCCAGGGCTGATGAGCATCAGGGAAGAATGACAAATCTGACAATTCCCTCTTCTACACATCGTACGTACAACACTGTAGTAACACATACACTACATATAAGGTACTTGAGTACAGGCAAGTACTATATTCTGGTCCCAGTAACCCAGCCTGGAGCAGCTAAAGCCATTTTTGACCCTCAGCTAGACCACATTCAGTCGCTTTTAGGGGTAGCATTATTCCTACAGAAACATTTACTGCATGTTATTTATAGAAGGCAATTTTCTCTAAATGGAAACATTCTTAAACACTAGCCCTAGCCTATAAACTATATTTAATTTCTGTATCTAGATTGGTGGCCTCCAGTGACAAGATCTATTTATATATTCATTACATACAGGATAATTTTTGAAATTTAAGTGATGCTGACTAGTGACAGGCTTCTCTACATTTCTAACATGAATGATGATACACAAAAACTGAAGATCTGCTACCCACGAAGATGCTTTGGTAGTAATCTATGGTCATGCATTTCACTTATTCATTTCAAATTCTAACGGAAAACAAACATGAAAGGGGAAGAACATTGATAAATCAAGCTTGCCTAAAACTTGAATGCATATTCAGGAAAAAGGGTTTGAAGTATTTGCCCTATTCTAAAATTATCTACAGATGATGTTTGTAAAGGGAAGCACTCTTACTTTTTTTACAATTTACATAAAATAACAAGAATAATTTACACTTTAATTTGAGGTCTCCAAGAGCTTCACAAATAGTGATTACCCATAATGAAAGAAAAGGTACTTCTGAAAATTCTGTATGGCCAGAACCTGAAGGGCAGAAAGACAGCAGGCTTTAACTGAACTACTTTCTACAAGTATTTGCAGCAGTCTGCACTGCTGCACTTTGTAACGCTTGTAATATCACGGATGCACGCAGCTCCTTTTCTTTATGGAGCCTGTGAACTTTCTAGGCAAGCACAGTGCAGCAGGCACACTCAAGTTTCCAAAGCTTCCCAAAGCCCGGGAAGCAGTTAGCAGAAACAGTGGGAGAAGGAGCTCCAGGTGTTTATTGTAGCAGTAGATAATCGAAGGACCATCTCCACAATAAAGCTGAAATACTACTTTAAAGCAACCATCAAGGTGAAACTTTAATCTTCATCCATAGTCATCCACGAAGTGCCAACAGCCACCTTCATACTGGCCATCAAAACATTAGTTTTGCCCAGGGACTTCCGAGGTCGCCAGAAGGAGACCTGCTTATCAGAGAGCAGAAGTTAAACTCTTGCTGCAACTTGCCGTGCATCCATGAAATTGAAGAAATGCGTCTCCATCTTCTTCCCTGTCAGAGCAGGAGTGTATGTGAAGGCTGTGAAAGAAACCCCATGCAAGGCAGGGACAGGGAGCCTCACCGCGACAGGCACAGCCCTGCAATCCTCACCCCAGAGCGAGCAGAGCGCAAAGGCGCAGCAGGAGCAGCAGGTCTGCAGAGTGGCAGCCACACTACAGTTTGAAACTCCTGCTGCTAAAATAGTTCAGGAGCTGCATTGATAGCACTCCTGGAACCAGGTGGGCTCTAGCTTTCCCAAGCCTAATCAAAACAAGGTCCTGACTGCACACAGGAAAAAGTGCAGTACTTCAAGGGAAAAATAAATGATCCAGCAGTTCTCCAGCTGAGTATTAATGCCATTGTTTTTTACTGTCATGAACACGGAAGTATGGATAGTGTACATCTTACACTATGCTGAGTTTGCCCTGCAACCAGATTAATGATCTCGTGTCTACAGGCAGCAACAACTTATGGCTACAAGCACTTTTTACTGCTCCACGAGCCCTGCAAATCAGCCACTGGATTCCTGTGCCCTTTTATCACAGCAGTAATCAAAGGCTACAGGGTTGTGTTGGGAGCTGTGGGCATCTCACAGGCTGCCAAGCACACAGAACATACTTGTCCACTTCATCCTCCTCTCAAATACTGTTGAAGCTTTGAAATATTTGCAATAAGTTTGGCATGGGTCCCAAATCAGCATCAGTCATCACTGTGATGGCCGACTTTGTTCTGCCTTCTGCTTCTGTTATCTGAAGGGTCTTGTGTCCCAGGAAGCACCAACAAGGAACTGTGATTTGAGGGATTTCTTTGATTGGTCTCTTGGAGGATGAAAAGAAGAGCTCAAATGGGATATTTACTTTGTCTTTCCCATATTGTTCACCTGCACAAAGGTTTGCCACAATCAGCGTATGGCTAATTACTTCTCCATCAGTCCAATTAGTCACTGCATATGATGTCAGTAGCTGAAGGAACCACCTGAGGCATGAGAAAGCTATCTGATTTAGCTGTTTTTCAAAACAGGCATCTGGTATTGGGCTGCTATATCAGTTATGATCTACATCAATGTTGGTGTCTTTCTGCACCATTGACACAGGACATTTTACAGTGTCAGTCAAGCACAGTCCCAGCTCTGACCTTGAGTCCACATGCAAGACATGCTGACTTGGCTTTGAACACTGGTCCTTACCATTTATAGGCTCCACAGACTTTCCTTGTATATCCTGTATGACCTTTTGAAAACATCACCCTAGCTACAATGATTCCAAGTCCACCTTTTCTCTTAGCTTACTGTTAACTGGATTTGTTACTTTTTGATGGAATATCCTCTGTATGAGAATTGTACAAATGATATCCTCTAAAGATGTTGCTTTATTTTTATTCTTGCTTGCTACAGGGTGATATATGCACTCTAATATAGTAATATATATCTTCTATATCTATAGTCTATATCTTCTACAAATACAACAAACCAAATAGTGGTAGAATCTCCAACAATTATGTCTTCAGCTTGGGATTAACAGATGGCAAACTATTGTGCCCTTAGAAAATGGGTTAGTTCTCCAAAGTCAAGTACATAAACTTTTTCTTAGTCGCATAAATAATCTTCTCTTTGTTTTGGTCCTGTTATTGCCTTCAAAAAAATTGCCTTCAGACCAGTAGGTCAAATGTCACAGCATAGTATTTTTCAGATAGAAGTTCCTTGATATAATGCACTGCTGTTTTGCAGTATCTATTTCTGGAGATCTTGGAGTGATACAAGTCCTTTCTTAGGTACCATGTAGGAGAAAAAAGAAAGGAGGCAAAAATAACTGTAATTCAGTAAAATATTCTGTTTGAAATGGTATCTTGAAAAAAATAAAAATTAAGGCCAAATAATGCCAACATAAATTGAAAATTAGGATGAAGGATTTAAGAAGCAGATGATAAAAATAAACTGTACTTCATTGGCCAATATTTTAAGAAATTCGGAGCAGACTTTGGTCTCTAATTCTTTGGGTTGCCGACAGCACTTGATTTAAATACAGATGGATTTAGGAAATTCTCACCCCACTGCTACACTTCCTGGCATAAGTTTCTTTGCCAACTAATCCATGAATCCATTCTTTGTATGCAATCTGCTTTTCTTAATATTCTTTCAGAGGTAGTCTCTCATATAGATCTGCACCTATTTTTTCTATAAACTCAATATAAGCTCCATGATTCACATTTACTTCTTTTGCTAAAAAAAAAAAAAAAAAAGTTGAAATGTTATTTCATGTTAAGCCTTGACGTCTACAACATTCTTCACTTTATTAGCTGGGTTTCTATTTTCTCGGTTCTTTGAAATTAAAATACGTTACCCAGTGGCCAACATTTAGTTGTCTTTCCTTTTAATGTAAGCTGGCATACGCTCTATCATTGTTCACAGCATTGTTCTCAGATCTGTACCTGGAAGGTAAAATGCTGGTAGCATTTATCTCTCTAATAATATTTAAAGGCAATATGTCCATGCCAAAAATCAAATGCTGCAAAGCAAGACTGGAAAAAACATGTGAGCTGTTGGTTTTCTGAAAGTGTCCGAAGAGCCAGTGTCCGTTCTTCAGCTATGCATGAGGCCTTCCAAAGCATTTTAGATCTGTCTTTGCCATCCCTATTTCCTACAGATAGCAAATGATTGATATATAGTCACTCTTTACCTATATTTGCTTCTCTCCTGAACACTGCGTCTCTCTAAGCCTTTGTACTCTGGCTTTGACCATATTTGCCTTTACCAGAAGTTTTGTTTTATCCATTTTAAGTGCTTGCTTTCTTCATGTTATTGTACAGATATGTCTTCATTGAAATAAATATAGAAACACGACATTCATTCCTAGTCTGTCCACAATCCTGTAGTGAATAGTTCTATCAACCCAAGAAACCAGCCACACACAGACTGATCCTTTTCCACCACAATTTCCAACAAAAGTGATAGGATCTTCCTGACCCAGAGGTTATATCAAGATCATTTTCTGCAACAGCCCCAAGGAATATAGACGTGTTCTGCTCCACATCACTTGGTCGGAAACTGTGAATCACATCCTTTGACTGATGACTTTAACACTATAAACACACCTTGTAGAGCTTGGATCTGCACAGAGTCAATATAGGGCATTTATCTGTGTCCTATAGAGCATTTTGCACTTTGCTGGGTATGGTATCACAGTAAGCGTTACTGTTTTTTTCAGTTTCATGTACTCTACTGAGCACCTGTCTTTCAGTTGAGGCTGACAAGAAATAGATTGCACACGAGATATATGAGCAATTTCAAATTCAGCCAGAACTACTGGATAAATACCATTTCATCTTAGCAGTTTGTTACTATTCTATTGATTTTTTTCCAAAACCTTATTTTCTTGTGTTTCTGTTGCCTTCTTTTATCACCATTGCCTATATTGTCTACCCGATATTCTTACCACATTAGTTTCTTTCTTTTAGCTGTTCTAGTCTGTGTTTTATTCTGCTTAACTCTATCATTTTTCTATGATTTAAAAACAGGCACAAAAAAACTGAGTCTCCCCTTCAAATGCTTTTTCTGTTTCTAAAATTAAAATTCATTTTTCTCAGTTACGATATTTACCCAAATCCTGAAACTAAGAATCTTCCACAAATCCTCGAAGTTTGTTCAAAAATCAATATCACCATTACAAGTAATCTTCTGTGTTTTTCATGCCAACAAAATACATTCTGCTGTAATTTTGTTTGTAATTTTGAAAAGATTTTTCATTTTATTTTATGGTTCATGATGTTCAAGAAAAAAAGCACTTCACTTAAAAACACTAAGTGAAGGGAAAAGCGTAACAGGCATTCTCCCACCCACACCAAACCTAAACGAAACAGTTTGGAAAAAAAAAAAAAAAAAGTGTTTTTGAAAGGTTTTGGGGAGGAAATTAGCCTCCTCAAAGGTTTTGGGGAGGAACTGCACATTTCCTTGCAAACATTGACACAATATGTTTCAGCTTAAACATATGGGAAAAACAACATAACGAATAAGCTGATGAAACATTTCAACTGGTTCCATATGCACTGAATTGTTTACATGTTATCAGTCTTCACAGGACTGAAACTGTAGGCTGGACTTCATTTCATATGAAAGACAAGGCTACTTTTCATCCATAACACTTAGAGCGGCTGGTAGAGGGTAGAGGACACGGTGACTTGTCAAAAGCATCAGCCCTACCAGGCTCTGCTATGCTTACCTGTGGGCTCAGTTAGCTCAGGTTGCCTTGTATTTGCAAAGGCGTAATGGGAAGTTTGCACCTCCCCTGCTGCTGCCCCATATGCTTATTTTGGCAGAGAAGATGCAAGGCAATCCAAGGTAATTATCATCATTACAGAAGGGTTGAAATCCTTGAATTTGCTATCAGGAAAAGCAAAGTGGCAAATTGTTTAGACCAAAGGACTTCAGATCTCCAAAGCTGCAGAAACAGTAATTTTCTATTCAAGCAGCTATGATCAGCGACTCGTGTGGAGACAATCTGTCAGAATCTTCTTTTCTCCATGACCGTATTTTAATACCCTGCACATTCTTACTAGCATTAGTACTTGACCTAAATACTAATCCCTCTTAGAAATAGGATATCTCAGCTACCTTAAAGGAAAATCATTGTTTTGTCCTACTGGACTAGAAACTCCACAGGAACCGCCACCTGGCTGTGGAAGTTGAGAATTAAGTCAGACCTTTGATTTTGTGAAAGGATATTGAAATAGTTTTCTTCTCATTTCTGCTATGCAGCTGGTGAGCAGAATAGTTTTGCTTACACAGTGTCTGTTAGAAAGGCCAGATGAACCTTGAGGTACCAAGACCAGTACTTGTGGAGAGTAACTGGAAAGAGGTGAAAAAGCTTGAAAATGTGTCATGATGGGATAGAGCAAAAAAAGAGAAGCCTGAAGAAGCAGGAGGAAAGAAAAGCAGATTTTGAGATATGTGCCATAAGATTAATAGTCTAGTTTTCAAAAAGAAAAATAAAGGAAAACACGGGGTGCTGACTGCTCTAGATTGCAGCCTGTTTATATCCCCTGAATACATTTATCTCCTAAGATGCTGTTTAGTTGAACAGTACATACATTCTGTACTAACAACTGTAATGCTGAGTTATTTACGTCCCAGAATGTGCTCTTGGGATTTGGACCCGCTATTTGCATTAAAAGAAAGTAAATCTATCTCAGAGTTTCCAAATTTCAAGCTTAAATTTAGGCATCAAGATCTAAAATATTCCAGTTGCGGATTTGGGTGCCTAACTTTCCCAGGTCAGCAATTCTCAGTTAATTTCCTCAGCGCCTAAAGGCCCTCTAGGAAATCTTAGTGGGAACAAGTTTCTTTACTTTGCCCATGAAATATCTGTGTGAAAGAGAAATTTGGCTGCCTACCAGGGTGACCTTTCAAAAACATTAAATTCAGCTGAAAAAAAAAAAAAAAAGGTAGAAGTAAAAAGGATCTTACTCAGGTTTGTCTTCATTCAGGAGCTTCTGGAAGCAGTAGTAGTTCTGTGTAGCAAAAATAATAAAATTTGCCACAAAGGAAGTAGATAATAGCACTCCCAAACTATTTTCTGCATCTTCATAATTGTGTCCTCACTCACAAATATGCATCATTGTTGTTAGCAATTTGATTCAATACATAGTCATAACAAATTCTCTCTTTTGTTTTTATTTGACTCTTCTTGGCACGTTAATTAGGAAACATTTGTAAAGGTATAAGTAAAGACAAAAAAAAAAAAAACTCTTGCTTACATGGGTTTTGTTTCAGCTTTTTCTATATTGTTTGAGAAGAGGTTTAAGCACAATCTCTACTTAGTTCAAAGGCTTTGGGGAATGCATTTTAAGTGTACCATTTTAGGGCAACATTCTTATGTATGCACTTTTAATACACTAGGTTTTCCAGCTTAAATCATTAAATTATGAGTCTCAACAGATATCTGAGCAATTACCATGCTAAGGAAGTTCACTTATCACTTTACATAATAAAATTTCTACCTATTATTTTGAAATATTATATGTCACACAACTAAACACTTTCCATTTTGATAGCTCACAGGCACATTTTTAATTTCCATTCAACATATCTACTGCCTTGTATCTTGTTACTTTGAGTCTCATTTTTACTATTGCTTCTTTGACCATTGAATATAACAAAACTTAAATACTGTTTTAACCTTCCATAGAACAGAGTGTTGGTTATGCCATGTATTGGTTATAACAGTAATTTACAAAAGCACTAACTTGTTTTGTGTCACCCCTTGGCATCCCAGGTATGTTAACAAGACCCGTGCAGTCAGCTTTTAGCTTGAAGCAAAATTTTACATTTTTTTTTTCAGATTCCAGATGCTGTTAGAAATATGACTCCATTAAAATAGTTCAAGCTTCAATACTAAGACAAGGAAAAGCACTGCACAATGTTCAATTCCCTTAAAATAATCCTTTCTAATAACTCCAATATCTTTAGAACAGAAGCTCAGGACTACACTTGTGGTGCAATGGAAATAAAGGCCTTAGATGGACTTCCTCTGGTCAAATGTAGTTATTTGCTACCTATATATTAAGCTACTTGTCACATATTCATGTAATTTATCTAACCTGTCTTAGATGCTGCTTTAAAAGAGGATAAATCATATCCAGAAATGCCCATTTTTCTTCTAGAGATGACAGGAATGTACAGGCCATGTAGATATTTGTACTGTTGAAGTTTAGATGAGTTACAGCCTTAATACCAAAAGCAAAGTTTGGCCAAAAGAAAAGCTAGGACCATGCTGGTGGTCTTAGCATGCATGCTATCACAAATCAGAAGGAAAAAAAAAAAAAAAAGCCACAGTGACATGTAGCTTAAAATTAGGTGCCTCTAGTGACACTGCTGCTTTGTATGGATTTGCAGATTCTGAAGGATTTTTCCATCCATATTTTAAGGATATAAAGTCAGTCTGAAAGAGGAAGTAGCTAGTAAGGGCTATTATCTCCAGTAAGTGCTTCTACTTGGATGACTTTAGAGGGAGGGAATTTTTTTGCCCTAGAAGAGCAAAGGCTGGAAGGATATGATTTCTGTATGTCAACGCATCCTTGGCATAAATGCAAAAGGAGATAAAAGAGCTAAAGCTGCTATAAGAATATTTGTTGGGTATATATAATATGGAGAGAGCTTGCATATATATAGTTGAATATATATAGTCTGAAACTTAGAGGAATGTTTCATCATGGACATGAGTTGTGAGAGTACCTTTCCAATGGGAAAACTCAAGGTGAGAAATCTGTATGGTTTCATGACAAGTTATGAAATGGAACTTTCGAAGCCATGCTTGTTAGAGCAAGGCCTGGACTCTGCAGGCCAGGGGTTCTATCTCTTTGCTGTGATACAGCCCTGTATCCTTAGCCTTATACCTTTCAAGGTCACGAAGTTTTAAAATGCAAGCAGATTACTTAAATGGTGTTCTCATGGTGTTTTGCATTGCTGTGGAACCTATGTGGAACCTATGGCAATATTGGGCTGCAATTAACCATCTTGAAAAGACACTGTGATCACAGACAAGAATCTTTTGGTTTTCATCATGGATAGAACGATGTTTTGTTGTCTTGTGCTGGAAGAGAGTGTCTCTTTCTTTCTCTCCAGGGTAGCAGATGCCACTCGGTAAGCTACCACCTGCAAAGAGCTGGCACACCAGTGCTAGCATGCTGCCACCATAGCGGTGCCAGTATGCCTGGACTTACAAGCATGCAAGGACCACAGCCTGGTCCGGCATTAACCAAATCAAAGATCAAGAACTTGCTCATCCTCATACTACTGCTGTCGTTGCTGCAAGTACATCTCCTTATGGCCTTCTAAATAGATGCATCTTGAGCTCACAGACTGCCGGTTCCAGCCTTACTTAAGTTGCTCAGATTCCTAATTCATTTAATTGACATGATTTGCATGACACAAAGAAGCCATAATCTCAGCAATCCCTTTTGATCACTCAAATATGCCTAAGAAATGCCAAGGATTAGGTTCCTTCTCAGTCTTCATGATTATGAGCGTTAATGCTCATACAGGGACTCTGTTCCCACAGCACTGCAGCAGAAATAAGATTTTTTTATATGAACTTATTAGCTCCCACTAGATATTTACTCACAAAATAGTCTTTGGTTCAAGAACATCTTTGAAGCTGACTCTTCAAAATATGCAGCACGTGATGATCCAGATCCCAGTTCAAGCAGTACTACAGAATTTAAATCACAAATCACTTCCCTGCAAGGATTGTAAGACTGTTTCTGTTGAAGGATGTTTTATTGTTGGAACTTATCCTCAGTTTGCTAGAGGGCAGCTATATAAACTATTATGTGAAAACTATTATGTGAAAAGCTTCAAAAGGAATTTTAAAAGAAAAATGAATTAAAAACAAAAGGCAACTTGAGGAAGAATAACTTACGAATTCGTTTACCACAGCCATATCATGCCAGGTTAATCCAAGAGCCTCTTTTGATTGCCGTAATCTGTTGTGTAGAAAGCCAGTTATCTCATCTATCTGAATTTCATTAAGTATTTGTGATACATTATAGCACTAAAACTTTCAGTGACGCTGGAGAAGATGAGGCTCAGTAGAGGAAAATAAGACAGATAAGCGTCTGGTTTTAGGGGAACTAAATAGACAAAGCATATATCTGGAAAATTCAGATGTGATGTCAACATAGCAGCTGGAAGAATTTTTCTTTTTTGAGTGCCATTGAACATATTTCTGGCTAGATTCACCTAATATAATGTGTATAACCACTAGTTATTTGTGCTCAGGAAACACTAGCTTGAATTGGAGAACAGTGATAGAAGGCTAAATGAAAGGTCAGAAGAACAAATAAGTTTATGAAAACAGTTAAATGGTCTGATGCCTGTGTCACTAAGGGACTTGTCCATAAGCGCCAGATCTCAGTCTGTTTTGTGTTCTCAAGGAAGTCACTAAAGCGATATTTTCAAAAGCACCTATACAACTTCAGTGCCTGTGTCTGATTTCCAGAAGTAACACAGGTGCTTTGGACAGGATACAGAAATCTCCTCTTTCAGAACTGCCAACCGGCTGCTATGCCTGGGAGCCAGCTGTGCAACAAGAATGAGGCAAGAGCATCTTCACATAAAAGAAAAATAGTCAAAACCAATACTAACAAGCATCACTCATCTAAGACTAGAGACTTCTTCTGACCTCAGTCAGTTCACACACAGCAGACATCACTGCAGACACTACTGAAAGGAAAGATAGAAGCCTTGAATATACCTTTTCCATGTTCATTGCTGTCTATAGTTCTAAAATATTGCTTGATTGGTAGCTATTGTCTTTGGTGACAGTAGTGACTATCACTGCTTTTGTAATGACTCTATGCTATGTTCACTGGTCATTTATAGTTGCTCGTATACATGGAGGTACATGGCTCAGAGCATTAGCTCTTTGAGTCAGATAATGCAAAGAATTTCTTAAGAAAATTCATGTTTGTCTGCTTCCTGCTAAAATAGCATAATCCTAACCCAGGGGAATAAGCAATTTATGAAAATAACTAATGATGCACCACATCAGTGGTAACTGGTAACTCACAAACATGTGGAGAGCAGGTAGCTGTAAAGCAAGTTCCCATATAAGAGTGGAAGGGGGCTGGCAGAAGAAACCTGTTCTGATGACGGAAAATCTTTCATATAGGCATGCAAAAGCTAATTTTTTCCCCTCAACAGAGAAATAAATTAGGCTGTTGCTTCCTTGAGAACACTGGAAAAATCAATGATTGTCTTCAGTTTAATGAGCACACTGAACCGTATCAATGACACATGATGCAGTTTATAAAACTGAGCAAATGCATGCTGCATGATCCCAGAAGGAATGGGCCAAATGGGCATTCTTTTCATGTTTTTATGGTCCTTGCCATCATAAGAGATAATTTCATTTTTATTTTTTACATTCAATTATTTTTTATTATTCATGTTCTGGTTTAAGGTGCGGGAAAAGGAAAATCAATGAAAGTGTGGGGCTAGAATGCCAGAAGACAGATGAGAACAGGCAATAAGAAAGCAAGCACCAATCCTCCTGCTTTTTACCTGAACCCTAGCAGGAGCACATTGATGATAGTTGCTATATGGATCTTTTACACCGACACAGCATTGGCCATCAGCTTTCCTTCAAGCTCAAATGTCGGATGGGTGAGACAACCAAGAATTAGGGACTTTGGTCCTCCTAAACCCTAGCAACACCTAACTGGAATCTCTGTCTCAGTGTGAATAATCTTCAATGCAAAAGTACAGCAACAAAGGACATTTCATTAGAAAAAGGCATGACCGTGAGACTGACAGTAGACTGATGTAGAAGGATTCCACACTTAATTGCAAACGTATGGGCAGTCTAGTAGCACAGCTTTTAACTTAATGAAGCGCTCCTCTTCCCTTAGCTCTTGTGGGCATGCCAGATGATTACCGCTGATACAAGCTCTATGCTGCAACAAGAAGCTCATCTGTGTGCAGGGTCTCTAAGGCTTCAGTTTTAACATTCTGGAGTTTTCAGATACCAAACAGCCACGTGTGAATTGCTCCTGCATTGAGGATTACAGCCACCCAGAACACTGGCAAGCTTTAAGCAATGATAACTCTCTTGTATGAGCCATCTACTCCCGGTGAGACAGAAGCGGTGCTTGCACGGGGCAGATTCAGCACATCTGTCACAGAAGCCTGGTCGCGTGGTGGCTCCCTCATGTCAAACCTTCCCTCAGGCTGAAGGGTTTGGTTGGCAGCAGTGCTCACGCAAAGCAGCACAAAGTGGGAAGCTGATTAATAACCTACCTCACTGGAAATGGCAGTCCTGCTGCAAAACCTCATATCCACAAATAATTCCACCCTACAGAAATAGAGTTAATTTAGGCGAGCTGTTCTCCTGCAGTCATCCATGGCTTCAGCTCCCAAGGGCTCAGCTACTCACTGAGACCGGCAAGACGAACACAGAGGCACAGAATAGTCTGCACTTCTGAAAAGTATCCAGCAGTAAAGAAGGACTAAATGCATGAAATTCATAAAATCTCTCATGTACTTGCAAATTACCCATAGAAATATCAGATAAACTGCTTCCAAAGGAAAGCAACATGTTTCATTTCTCAGTAACTACAGAATCCTCCTTCAGCCTTTGCCCTGTTACATGAAATGCATCTACTCACTTATAGTACATACTTCTATCTTAAAAATAATATTCCTTTTAAAATATTCTCTCTCATTTAGAAATTAAACCTGACAGACAGGAATATATCAAAAAAAAAAAAAAAAAAGAAAAAAGTAGAATTAAATAAAAGAAAAAGGCAGCCTTGCAAGTCAGGAAAACCAGGGCTGAACATAACATACAAGAAAATCCAGTAAGAGAATTGCAAACTCACAACAGTAGTGACCACACTACACTTAAATTTTGCCCTTGCTAAGGGTCACCAGAAAAATTGACTCAGAAGCAAGTCCAAAGCATTCTATATATATCCAGGAGAGGCTGAGCTAGACTGAATTTTTAGACAGAAATCGGAAAAAAATGTGTGTATTTTCTTAACAGCCTGAATGCCCACAGAGACTTACCTCCTTTGTCCAGGAAACTAACATGGAGATTTTATACGAAGATGACTTCTAAGTTCTTCTTGGGTGAGTTGGAAATACTCAGAGAAACTGCATTCCCATCAGGTTTTGGCAGTCATGTTTCCAAAACCAATCTCAAAATGATTCTTATGGAGAATACTCAGAAGGATCCCAAACGAGCAAAATATGCAGGCCATGTAGTTTGCAGAGAGCACATAGAACAGTTCTCTCCTGTAATTAGATATTTTGAAACACAAAGCAAAATTTTCCCTTTGCTTTCTCTTACAGCAACAGGGGCTCTGTTCCTTTTTTTGCACATACAAAAGAGACTGAGCTCACCAAGCATAGTAAACAAAAGCTGTCAAGTTTATACCATTTTAATTCTACTTTTAACACTGCTGCATTTTTTGAGTCTCTTGCTCGGTTAAACCTACACAAGGGCAGTAGTTATGGACAATTCAGCCTCAAAACTTTCCACTTTACTGCACTAAACTAGTGACAGGCTCTCTAGAAGGCACCACGAGTCAGATGAGTCACTTTAAATATAAGGCTTTACAATAATGTCTAATTTAGGGTTACTTACAGTTCTGGTTTGCAGGTGTTTTCCCAGATACAATAGAATAACTAGTGCTCCAAAAGTTAACAGAGAATTTTACCAAACAGAAAAAAGAAAAAAATAATAATAAAAAAAAAAGAAAGTGTGATTCCCAGCTGCTCTTTCTACATACCAGATGCTCAACATTGACTTTTTAAATTAGGTTCCTGGAAAGACTCAGTCTGAGTCTTTAAAATGTTATACTACTTTCTTAGAATTAAAAAGAAAATGATTGCTCCTTTGGTTTAATCCTAAAAGCCAGCATCCAGCTCTTCTAGAACATTGTTGAGCCAAGCTAAGACAGCATCCTTGTGCCACCAAGATCTTCTGCGGAACAAGCTGATGCACGTGTCCTCTGTAAATGCAGCTTCCAAGCTTGTCTCCTCAGCAAGTTTGCTGATGAAACGAAGCTGATACCCCAGAGGGCTGCGCTGCCATCCAGAGGGAC
>VZSV01000003.1:11338138-11352705 GCA_013398735.1 Nothocercus julius
GGAGGATGGGGCGGCCTCTTCTCAGTGGTGGCCACCGACAGAACTAGAGGAAACGGCCACAAACTGAAGCACCAAAAGTTCCACAGGAACTTAAGGAAAAATTTCTTGCTAGTGAGGGTGACAGAGCACTGGAAGGGGCTGCCCATAGAGGCTGTGGAGTCTCCTTTTCTGGAGATCTTCCAAAGCCGCTTGGACGCAGTCCTGAGCCACCAGCTCTAGGTGACCCTGCGTGTGCAGGGGGGTTGGACTAGATGATCTCTAGAGGTCCCTTCCAACCTTAAGCATTCTATGATTCTATGAAGAGCCCTCTCGGAGTCCCTAAACAGATTTGTGGTGGAGTGATGCAGCCATGAAGCTTGTGGTGAAGCAGGGAGATATGTGGCAAGACAAAGAAATATGGCAAAACAAGAAATCGTGTTTTTCAGCAGTTATGGAATGGTTGGCTATTTCATTAAAAAAATATACCAGGATAACCTAGACATGACTATTTAGCAAATGCTGCCACAGAGAACAGCTAATTCTTTTCTATTTTTCTTCAGATGATAAAACAAAGAGAAAAACAATAGTTCTTGTCTTAAGAAAGAATATTACTTTTAATGCTGCATGTCTACAGTTCAAGGTTTTATTGTATCAATTATATTAGCACACATTAAATAGCAATCAACTGAAATGCCAACATCTGGCTAGATACAAAGGTTGTCATTAAAGCTCTTTTAAAAATGCCTCTGGAAGCAATTAATATCTGTGTGGCATTCACAGTATCCTCCTAGGTGTTTACCAGCAAAACACACATACCTCACAGAATAGCAAAGAATTTAATAGCATTCAAAGCACAGTGTTCCCATTTCTTGTGGATATTTTCAGTGGAAGGTATGTTATTTGCTGTGTGACTTCATTTTTGGCCAAAGACTTTAAACCTCTCCTTTTTAAGATACCTACACCTCGGTATTTGCTGTAAAGAAAACACACTTCTTGTGCATACTGCAGATGTGTTTTCATATGGTAAGTGACAAAATTTAAAGCTCAGTGACCTTATCAGTGATAATAGGAATAGTAGAGATGTGTGGTTCTGTCTTCCAAGGTGGAATCTCCAAGGTTGCTTTCCTTCTGAATGAACTTATCTCATTGCATGAAATAAACCTTTTGATTATTTGTGCAAAATGTAACTAGGTCAGGATGTATTGAGCCTCCGAAAACAATTTTTTGTTTGGCCCAATGACTCTGTTCTTGCCTGTTGGAAAAATAAAGCTCTGAGAAAATACCTGCAACATTTCTGTTTATGGATTTTAAAACAAACACCTGAGTTTTCTTAGGCTGCTTGATTGATGTAAAAAAACACTTCACCTGCTAAGTAAATTCTTTGATCTCTATTATACATAAATATATTGGAACATGAAACAAGCAAGATAAAATATTTTGGTTTCATTTACTCTAATTGTACATTTTCTTTCTTTTTGCTGGCTTATGCCATCTTTAGCTCCACAAATAAAACCTGAGCAGATAGCTTCCCCTCCCAGCTCCAGAGTAATTCTGCTTTCTCGGATTCATGATTTCCATTTTAGTCTTGATTACAGGCAAGGAATCAAGGCAATGAACAATGATTTCACGGCTTTAATGTATAATGAAATGAAAATACAATAGGCAGTTTGTCCTGCATGTTTGTTGCCTTAGAAATTCAATCTTCTTTGTAAAGAATTCTGCCTGCAAGATTTCTGTAACTAATTAGCGCAATATGAATTTAACTTTCTGCTCTGCAATATTGTCAATATTTGCCTGCAGTAAATATTGCAACATTTCACCTTTAAAAAGTAGATATTCCCCCAGTATTTGCACTGTAATGCTTGAAGATGCCAGTATTTTCAGCAGAACACAGATGATTCACCGACACGAACGCAGGATAAAATGAATCTTGAGTAGGCATAGAAAGGGCTTCCTAGTATTTGCTTGCCTCTAATATTTTCTATTCCTTCAATGAAATATCACTAGCAAATATCCCATTTTTTAGCAGTACTCTGAGACATGACCTGTGAACTCATCTTGTAGGTTTTTGTGCCAAAGTAGCTCTTCTGGAGCAAACCTGGAACCACTGGAAGTAGCAGCTCAGAGCTGGATTTGAATCTTAAGCTGAATATTTTCATACATACCATAACCAATAAGAAAAACATCAGAATTTGGCTCTGTAGAGTTGTAGAAAGTAAAGGAGAAGTGATAGTGTTGTCTCTCTCTCCTTCAGTCTGTACTGCCCCAGCTAAAAGAACCACAAAGAGAAAAGCTATTTTCAGTCTAGCATGGTTCAAAGCACCCATACTGTGAAACCACCTTCCTGTTGAAACCAGTGGCTGATAAAAATTAAAAGATGATCTGAACACAATTTCTAAATAACTGCCCGGGTGTCCAATTCTAAAGAATTTTCTACAATGGCGAATAAATGCATCCCAAGAACCCATGACTAAAAATGAAGTTTGAAATAAAAAACTTATTGTAAAAATGATCCAACTTCTTAATGGCAACTCAAACAAATCACTGAAACACATGGGAAGTGTATAATTAGTCATCAGCTTTAAACTGGATGTCCTTCTGAAAGATATGTGGTAATTCAGCTGCAAATTACTGAAGCTGATAGTTTTCAATTACATAGTAAGGAAAATAATAACCCTCACTGCAGGAATTACTGAGTCAAACCTGATGATTTAGATTAGGTAAGCAGTCAGAAAGATTGATCATAGTCCTAAAGTCTTTGCCTTTTAGCACTCTATTTTCTTGTTGTATCTGGGTCAGGATTTGGCCCATACACAAAAGAACCACTGAATACACACCCTTTTTTACATTATGTTGTTATCACAGTCACACTTCAATGCTTAGTTACATCACTCAGAGTATACTCTTCATTCCCAAGAAGTTACACATGCAAACTTTCAGGTGTTCAGCCTTCCTTTACACAAGATGTCCTTAAAGCCATCTGATAGAACTACCTTAAAAATAGGGGGAAAAAATCCAGCCACAATACTGTAGATGGCATTCAGCTATGTATATTATAAAACCAAATTTCTCATTTCATTTGTTAAATGCCCATCTTGCTCATCTTAAATGATACACACATGTAGTTTTATGCTTGCATAAGGCTAATGATTCATGAGAACTCTGCGTTTTAAGTCCCTGTCTATCTTCCCTTAACAATATTCATAAATGTTTTTATTATCTACAATCTTTTAGGACTCTACAAAAAATTCCCACTGACTGCCACTGGAGTTCTGCCACAACCCTTCTCTGTGTGTCTTCAAGCTTGCTTTGCCACATAAAATTTTGTTTCCATTCACTGGCACAGGTTCTTAATAAGCATAGATCTCTGCTGGTTTATTTGCAATGCTCAGAATAATTCATTATGTCATCATATGTAAATATCTGCCTGCGATATATCATTACCTTCTAGTTTGGCCTCCTGAGAAAATAAGACTTACGTAATCTGTCTGTCTCCCTACCAGTCTTACAAAAAAAGCTTTTAAATCTGTTGGCCAGTTTCATTCAAGAGAATGAAATTGAAGAGAAAAATTAAGGAGAAGGGCTTAATCGATTTGCATGGTACATCCACTGTAATATTTCAGGCACATCCGTCTGGGATTATTTTCGGTTGGTAGTAATGGGAGCCACAGATATTTTTCCATATGTACCAAAAAAAAAAGAAAAAAGAAAAGGATAATGAATTTTGCCTGTAATACATGCCAGCTCATGAGTTCAACATTCTTCAGCAAATTTTTTAAAATATCACATGTAACAGATTGATATGACAGATTATGCAAGGTCTCAATTCCCACCAGGATGAGTACACACTTATCTGTTTGTGGCTATGGCCGCCTGTGTAAATAACCTGAACTTCAAATGAAGTTTCAAAAGTCATATTGGGTGAAGGCACAAAACTCCTGCAACATCCTGGAAACCTTGCTTACCTATCTTTCTAGCATTTCCTCCTTATCCTTACCAAGACAGTTGCAAACATCTCCATTTGCTCTTGATACTTGCTTCTGCTGTACTGTATTTGTGACAGAAATGACCATAATAGCACAGGCACCACAATTCTGGCTACAGAAAACAGGTATCCTGCAAGGGAGACAGACAGACAGACAGTCTCCTTTAGAAACTTAAAGATCATTGATCCTTTGGGAAGACTTATCATTGTGTTTTCAAGTGGACAGTAGTGCAGAACACGACAACCTACTGGACGATCTCTCTGTTTACCAGCTCTCAGAAACTGTCTATGTTATGCAAAATCCAATAAATACAATAGTGAACAAATAAAGAAACCTTGTTCCTGCCATAATATATGCTGAACTTTAGTTCCTTTCTTAGAAAAACTGTGTCTAGTACTCTTAAATATACAGTGCCCCCAAAAGATAGTCTGCATGTTGGGAAGGCAAAAGATTGACCCTCCTACTGTAAAATGCTGCAGTGCTTCAGGACAGTGAACCTGGAGACAGGACTTGATTTAAGGCTTGAGACTCTTTCTGCCTAAATCCAAAGAGGCACTTAGGTGCGTGAGGTTCAACTTGTTCCATGTCCAGATGCCACCAAAGGACACAGATTGGGCTTGAAATAGATTTTCCATCTTTCTGGCACCTTCAGAAGCCTCAGCACCACATGTGGAAAAGAAAATAACTTTCATTTCAATAACAGTAATAAGGGGGTCCGAATTTCACCTCGGTTCTAGTTCTTTGGAATTGTTTAAAGCCATCTTTTTGGAGAAACACCTATCAGCTACACAGTGCAATAAAACATCTATCTGCATTAGATTGAAGCAGAACGGAGAAACTTTATCCAGCCTGGCCTGATAGCGAGTTTAAACCTGAAAAGGCTCTTAGCTTCTCAGCTGTCAGTCAAGCAAACCTTGAAATGGAAACTGGCTTTATTTCCTCTACAACAGCCTGATTTCTGCAATTCTCCACTGCATTCAGAGTATGCAACTGCTTTTGAACTGCAGGCCATTACATTATTATAAATGAAAGAACCTTAATTGCATTAAGACCTTTCAAAACCACAGTTATAGCAGATCATTGAAGTCTACTTTGAATAAGCTGTAGCACTCCCTCCAGTGAAGGAAACACTAATTGTTAATATAAAGGTTGTTTTTATTTATGTTATAAACAAAACAAGCTTACTACAACATGGAGAAGCAGGATTATTACCCAGATTACACCAACATGAATCAGCTCCCAGCCTTTGCTAACCATGCTGATTTTATAACTACAGTTGCATCATCTTATACCCCAGGAGAATTTGACATACGCACACATACATACACATTCCAAATCTACAATAGAAACCACTACTTCTCTCAGCAGTGGATATAAATGAATCATTAGGCCCACAGCAGGCATTTTCCTGGTACCATGAAACAGGTGCTAACTACATCAAAGTTAGCCGACCTACAATTAAAACACTAGTCAGGGAGAAAAAAAAAAAAAGGCAAACATATTTTCACACTGAGTTTGCAAAAATAACGACTGTGCCTGCCCTGAAATGAGCAGAATATTGCTACTTACAGCAGTGGAGGAGCTCTGCCTCTATCGCCGCACTTCAAGCAGAATGAGCAGCACAGCAACAACTCAGACTTTGCTTTTCTTATGCTCGCTTGGCTCCCCACTGACTTGCCTCTTTTAAGACAGGTTCTTTCCCCTGGGAGTGTTGCTGGAGGGCACAGTTGGCTTCTGCTTGGCCTCCATCTGTGAAGCTGCGCTCAAAAGCTGACGAACCAACTTCTTCCTGCACTGAAAATTCGTCTTATAGAGCGACTGTTAATATTTGGAAATCCAAGAGGCACAAAAAGCAGTTATGTTTGTGGGACTACAAGTAGCCAAGATGGGCTTCACCTCATCTCCTGCACAGCTTGCCTGCAAAGAGATTTCATAAACCAGTAAGGCCATGGTCGTGCCTGGGACAGCTCCATCCTCCCCTCTGGCCACAGCGCCTCCTTCCAAACCAGCCCTCCCTGACCATAGCGGAGGGCAGGGATCTCCCTGGTCCTCCCTGTATCATGGTATTCTAGCTATGTGTACCTTTTGCTGGCCTCCACTACAAAATAACTGTTATACATAAGAACTTTCCCTGTCCATCCTTCTCTCTAAGCAAAATTGAAGATATTTTAACTTCAGAGATTCAGCAAAGAAAGGCCCAGTTCTTTATATCTCCCTACCCAAATCTGCCCCAGAGTTTCAGGCCCATTCAGAAGCCAGGCAGATCGCACCTGCCCCTCTTTGACAAAGGGTTCAACTGTCTATGGAAAAACACCTAAACACTGAGTCATCTTTGAGCTCCTCAGAAGTGTTGGCAAAGTTGTGTTTCTCAAATACACACACACACACACAGAGCCTTACCCCCTTTCCCTCCTAGGCCACAACATGGAGCATCCCCTGGAACTCCCGTGAGATCCCAGGCCACACTGATATCACCTGGCTGCTTGACACCAGCCTATTTTGCCAGTGCTTACCTGCAGCCCAGCCCAAATGTTCTCAGGCTCGACCTCTTTTTTATTATTCTATTCCAAACTGCACAGTGATTCAATTTTTCCCGCTTCCCTCCTTTGCACTCTCTGAGAGACACTGAGGAGACTGAGCTTTGGCAGCAAGCAGAATTTGGCTCCCTTCATGCCACCAAGAGAGCAGTTATGCAGTACCGAGAGCAGATCTTTTCCTTGCATGGACCTGGGTGACTTTACCACAACTGAGAGCATCATCACAGATTTGTACAAGAAAACAATCTACTTCTTCACAAGAGGGCCAGGATTTGCTTCTTTAAATGTTGTTGGTGCTCTACCATTTGTGGTCAAGAATAACGGATTAATCAAGTTTACCTAGTCATCATTCTATAAGCTAAATAACATCTTCCCACTCTTGCATACCTTATTCAAACTGAGTAGTCCCATGATTACTTCTAAGTCAGGGCATCCACATACATGGGGAGAGACAATATTACAAGTAAAAGTAGGCTTATTGAAGGAAAAAAAAAAAAAGACTTCTAGAATGTCAAGTGAAAGCTAGAAATTAGCCTTAAACACCAGCCCAATCAGGAGACAGGAGCTACTTTTAATAAAGCTATAAAAACTGTGCATAATATATCACTTAATCTCTCTGGAGAGTTTTTTAAGGAAAGAAAAAAAAAAAGGAAGAATATACGGTATCATTGGTTGGTTCTGGCAAGCTACGTTAGCAGTCAGTGCCTCTGAGAGCTGAGCATACAAGTCACACCACATAGATTGGCTTTGGATGGTTCAGAAACTTAGGTTCACGATTTTGAAGATCTTTTGAAGCTTATTTGTGACTAAGCTGACCCAGGCTGTCAGATAATGATAGGTTGGGCTCACACCACCAAACAGAAAGAAGATTTAAAAATGTGTTTCAATCCTCATTATTCTGAGTTTAGAGCATGAGTCAATGAACAAATTAGGAACTCTGGAGATGATAGATATATAAGAAGGAGTAATTTTTCCTAGGCTGTGCAGTGTCTTAAACCAGCAGTGAAAGGAAATGATTAACTGTGGGTAAGGAGAGCTAAAGAGCAGTGAGGAAATAAGTCTGATCTGAAAAAGTACATGAAAAACTTCTACTTTCTTTAAGCACATATTGCAAAACAAAAGAAGCGGTTTGCAGATGGACTTCTTCAGGGTTGCAAAGCATTTAGTTACAAAAAGATGGTTATTCACTGAAAGAAAATACTGTCCACATACACAGTAAAAAGTTTCAAACATTCTGTTTAAGAATGTCTCTGGCGCACAGGGGAATATGCTCCACACTTTACCTCTCTAGAGGATGAAGTGCTCTCCAACACCTAAGTGTTCTGCTCTGTCGCCCTGTTCAAAGGACAGGTGGGGATGCGACTTAGATTCCTACTGATTAGGAGGCTGGAATTCTGCCATGATGAGGCTAGGTTGGCGGGAGGGGAAATGCATTTCATCCTTGTGGGATTTTAGGGAGGGGAAATAGAGCGGTAATAAGGTTACAGGCAGCATGCAAGTCTGCTTCACTAGGTGGCAATGAGGAGTTTTGCTCTGAGCAAAGAAAAATGTTAAGGTTTTTGCTACAGGGTCATATTATTATGCCCATCATGAAATGACAGTCAAACTCGCAGGAGTTCAAGGTGTGAGCTCCCTAGCCCACCCTTTGAGAGTTTGCATAAGTTGAGCATAGCAGAATTTAAAGGCACTTCCGTACAGACACCCACAAACAAGAGCATTGAGGAAACATTTTAATGTAACAGAGGGTTAATTGCAGTGTTGTGTCTTGATTTATTTGAAAAACCAGGGCTTTTTGTGAGATGCAGCAGCTGGAGCTGCTGCAACTCTGTGCACCTCTTGCAGATGATACTGCACTTTCCCACTGGCTGACTACAGTGATTCCACTGAAACATGTGGGTATAAAACCATGGATAAGACTACGTATTTTATGGCCATTGCAGAAGACCTTCAGAATTTGAGGCTATAATTATGTGAAACAGACCCTGATGATCTCATTACCTACAAGCAAATCAGAAGCAGCAGTCTGGACTACATTCCTCTAACGAAAAAAATCACAACATGACCAAAGTTCAGGCACTGAAATTGTACTTACTGCACATTCATGTCTCTCCAAGTTAATGGGCTCAAAATTACTTTGGTGCATATGCTTCGGTTAACACAGAAGTTGTTCTACAAGAAAATTCTAAATGCTTTTCAGATTTTAAAGGTAGGTGCACTGTATCCAGCCAGGAATATTAAAGACCTGGTCAGAATCCCTCACAGTTTTCTGAGTTGCAAAAACAGACCAGAGTTATTGAGACTATGATTTCCACTGTGATTTCCTAACATATTTTTCCTCCTTCCCTCACTTGTGACGCCTCTATACTGAAATAGTCAATTCCATTAAACCTGATCTGAAATCAAGTAAACAGAAAACCCAGGCCCTTAAGTCTGTAATATTACGTAGTTATTACTTATTATTAAGTCTGTAATTTGCTGTGAGGAAAACAAGCTAAAATGGAACCATGGTTTAAATAAATAAATAAAATTATCATCAGGATAGTTTCATCCTGAATACTGTTTTTTAGTTTTCTACAATTCTTTTGATTGAAGACACCAGATGTAGAATTCCTAAGAGTCCAAGAATATTCACTGGAAAAAGAGCAGGGGAGGAAAGTCCAATTAAGGATTGATGAAAGTCTGAACTCTAATGTGTTCTGTGCAAACCTTCTGACCTCACCTTGAGAGATGCTAAGGAGCCACAGACATCAATGCCGTTCCCAGATTGATGAGCAGGTACTGCAATCCAATTCAAACAAATAACTGAACCCAGCAGAACCAAAAGTGGGTCTTTTCTTTAGTTCCATGTTGATTTTTGGGTCATTTGCAGTAATGAAGAAGATAGGCTACTTCATTTCAGCAAACAAGGAGAAACTGTATTAATACCATAAAGCACATAAGCTGTGTCACGAAAGAATTTGGGTCATGATCCATGAACCAAGCTAACCAGACGACTGCTTCCCTTGGAAAATCAGTTCCCTTCCAGAATTGGAAGGCAGGACATGTTCTGTATCATGATCCACAAGCTTTCTTATGCATTTATTGATGCTAGACATCAATTTCCAAAGGCAGGAGGCAGATACCGCTTTCAGTATTAATTCCCAAGTTATTTAAGGCAGCACTGTAAAGAAACTATAAAGAAACTATTTCCTTTGATGGAAATACACCATTCTCACTGAAACTAATGAAGACTACATGTCTGCAAAGATGACAGAATAAATAGAGTCCCTACTTAAAAAGCCCCATATGTCATAGATAAAACACCTCCTTATTCCTTCTAAATTTAAAGCAATCATTTTACTTTGAATAACTGCAATTGCAGTCAAAACAATCTTGATTTAAATGCAACTTTTAAAATCCAAACCACACAACCCTTCAAGTAAAGAGTATTACAGCCTTGAGAACTAAGCGTGCCAAAAGGATCTAGCAAAAAAAAAAAAAAAAAATCAAATGTAAATATGTAAAAATACTGAAAGCTTCATTAATTTAAACTATTTACTTACCACAAGGAACATCTGTTATGTCAGAAAAATTCATACATGCTTCTCTGAAGTAGCACGCTATATATTCAGAACACATTACTGCTCAGCTCCTTAGTGATATTTTCCCAAGTTCAGTGGCAAGTGGAAGGGGAAGCAGGCAGCCCTATTTGTACAGCTGAGGGGGCAAGGCGATAGGTCTTGCTCAGATAGATCTGATGTTTGTTAGCTGTAATTTTTCCACAATTTTTCAATAAAGCAGCTCACAATGAGTTCCTGTCTCAAAACCCTTCTGAGAGCACTGATGTGAATACACAGATGATGTGGCCATTACTTGATCATAAGGTATTAAGCTCTATAAATTGCCTTTTTTGCTGAAATATAACGGTTGCGAGTATCAAAGGGCATATTCCGCTGTCAGTTGTGCAGTGTATATCCTAAAACTTCCCTGTCGATGGTGTGAGCAATTCAAGGCACATTAGTTAAGCCAGTCCCGATGTGTGTCTTGCCAGCTCAGGCGAGACAGGATTGAGGTACTTGAGGTAAAGGAGCAGAATCACATAAAATTGTGCAGCTTGAGCCCAAAACCGTTGTGTTAATTTCTTAAGAACTTTGGCACTGATGCGATAGAAACATGTATTGCAGCAAAGTTCACTCTCTAAAAAAAAAAAAAACCACAGTGTGTTGGACTTCTTTACTGCAAGAAAGTGAGCCGTAAAAAGTCCCATTTTTAACACAGCTAGACCAAAAAAAAGATGTTAACCAACTCATTAGACTAAAACAAAATGCAGTGAATTTTCAAGGTGAGAGATTTTGGTGACCAAAGTTTTGCCTCAGTAGAGCAGGGCAAGACAATCCAAGTGAGCAGCAGTAGGTGCTCTGTAGTGATGGCAGTAGTTGGTTTTCTGGACAAGCCATATTTCTCGCATCAAACTTTCTGGTATTCTAACAGGGAAAATGGGATCGACTATGTCTCCATATGCTTCTTTTTTCTGACCTCTTTATCACAGTTTCTGGTTTGGCAATACACATTTCAGGAGTTTTGAGAAAGTTCGACTAGGTATCAAATTCTGAACTAAAACTTTGGAGATGATCAAATGGTGCTATTTAGAAGTAGCAGCAGAAAATCATAGTTGAGCAATTATGAGAATTCAACATAAGCATGAAGTTAAAATCTTATCCCTGGTGAATCAATGACAGGTTTGCAAATACCTATATTGGAGTCATAGATTCACCTTAAACATATGCTAAACAGAAGTCAAATCTCGTGTGCTCTTCCCACACAGCCTTACATATGTACCTCACTATTTAATCAAGATATAGCTGTGCAACAGCAACAGTTTGCATTTTCAGGAAAGGTAGCTGAAGATTATAGTAACATTTCCATTGAAATTACTGTTGAAATTATTGCTCTACAAGCAAGCCATGTCTACACAGTCTCCCAATAATTAACAGATAAACAGGTGTAATTTATATGTTAACTTGGCATTTTATTTAGTCTCTCTTCTCTGTTTTTACTGGTCTTTTTCACCCCTGGCATTCACACCATAAAAGCATAATATAATTTGATTTGCACAATTTTACTCCCTTAGCCACCCCTTAAAACTTTATTAACTTTATTTTAATCCCTTAATCCTTTTTCTTAATTAAGTTCTGAGTGTTTAAAATAGTTTTAAACATCTTCTGGGGGATTATTCATTTTAATTACTGTTCTGTAATGAATATTTAATGTATATGATCATTGTAGAGTCAGAAACAAAAATTATAATCCCCAATAAAATGCCACATAAAATTGCAGATTGTGGAAATTGTCTCACAGAAGCAGAAATTGACATCTTTACAGCATTTAATGTCCATAAATCATTTCCTCCTTCAAAAATAACGGGTTGCTACCTTTTATTCTCTCACAAGTTTGTGGTATACCTACAAAACACACAGTTTCAATTTCAATTTTAGTAGATTAAAGAATATAGTGGAATAACTTACTGCAAAAGTAAGTAAATGCATTTTTTTTTCCTCCACTGTACCCAGGTATGACTAGTATCACCAGATCTTTAATGACTTCTTTTAATAAGTGTTCTCTCTGCATTATCCTTGTGTTGTCCCTTGCCTTCAATGATAGCAGTTGTCCCCATCCTGCACAATATTCTTCCTGAACACTCAAGGGTCTGCCCTCCCTAATCACTCCTCTGATCTCTGATGTGTTATTCAAGGATCCTCTCAATGTCTTCTCAGCTTTCTGTGGGAATCCTTCCTCGGCATCCTTCCTTTCTCTCCTATGCTTATCTCAGAAACCCTCACCTCTAACACAGAGAGCTCACAGATCCACCTCTCTGGTCCTATCCATTTCCTTTGGCACAAACTGGAATCCTGTCTGCCCCTCTGACATTATTCATAGATAGAGGCTGTCAGTTCAAACATCACCTGGCTAATAAAGAAACTTCAATACTTCTCCCAATCCACCGGGACACTTCTGGATGCTGCACCAGCCCTGCTTGTCAACAGGCCCATAAACTGGATCTCCCTGGACTTGGGCCTCTCTCAATTCCCAGATATCCATAAACCTTGCATTTTATGTCTGCATAACAGCTCTAATACATGCACATGTAACTGTTTCAAGTTTTCGTGACTGGATAGTAATTGCCTTTCAAGCCTTTTTTCTGATCTTAACAGATGCAACCTTGCTTTGCATGGGTCTGCTCTGAACGTCTTTGGCATGATCAATCGCCTTGACTGAGCCATTCATCTCTTTGCATCTCTCCATTATTCCTTCACCTTGTCACATGGACTACATTTTAGCCTTGTGTTTAAGTCTCTTTTCGGTTACCTTCTGTGTCTCCTATTTCCTATCACGCAACCAGATGTCTCCTCACTTTTACTTAAGGGTCAAGTGCAAGTCACTATCTCCCACTTGCTACATTTGCAAAGGAGTCCTGTTTTCCTGTGAATGTCCTGTGATGTCACAAGTCCTGTGAATGTTTTCTCCGGCACTGTGGCATATGCACTTTATAAGTAGGTGCTCAAATTAACTCATTATTCTTCTCCAAAACCCTGTTTTTCCATTATTTCCTCTCAAAAAAACCTTTGATGATTAGGCTATTTTTCATGCTGCCTAACATTGTTTCATCACTTTCTTGTTCTCCCACAACTATCTGGTCTCCATCTGTTTTCTCTTGCTTGCTGTTTCAATTGAAAGCTTTTGGGACACAACAGAACTGGAACTGCCTTCACTGTTTGTACACAGCAAGATCTTGATCCATGACAGTTGTCCAAAACTTCTGCCAAAATAAAAATAATCAAAGAAAGTCGCACATTTCATAAACTCTATAAAGCTAAATGTGTGGTCTGTGTGAACAGCCGAGCCTGTTTTGAGGAAACTACAGCTATTTACAAGGCCAAACCTGACACTCTCTGTAACCCGGTCTGGCAATCACATGCAAGTACTATAAAGTTACTGGAGCTTCATAGTGCTGTTATTCTCTCTACAGCCCAGATGGAGAAATGGATGCTATAAAACAAATCCCCCTACTGTCATCCCTTTTCAGGCGACTGTTCAGTGCAAATGGAAATGAAATGTCTGGCTCAGAAACCATAACAGTGAAGATTAGATGCAAAAGTCTAGACTCTGATCAAGAGATGTGCTGAACCATGGCAGGATATGATTTCAAAAGCAGCTCAACTTCCTTTTAATTTTCCCTTGTTCAGTTTGATAAACCTGCTTGTAAGAACTACTGCTGAAAATCAGGTTCTGGTGAAGAACTGCCCCGTCTCTAGCAAGATCTTGGCTCACCATAAAAAGCATGTATATTCTCCATTTAGCCCTTCTATTAAATTGCTTCTACCTTTGATTCCAGCAAGCTTTGCACTCTATAGCTCCTGCCCAAAGCTATGCTTTCCCAACAAAACTGGGCTTTATCCAGCGCAAGCAACCAAAACAGATATCCAGGATTCTCAGAGAGTGCCTGTGCTAGCTAGGCTAAGCTATCGGAGATGGGCTAGCACCTCCGCTCTGGTAAGCAGCCTTGTTGAGAAGGCAAGAGGATCAGTTCAAGTGGGGCATTGCTCTGTGCATGGGACAAACAGCTGTCTGGAGGCTGCTGGCAGGCAATGCTTCATGAATGGAGTATTGCTCCACGTTGAAGGTGATCCCAAAACTCATTCCTTTCAACAAGCTGAGGTTTCACCTGTGGGGTACAAGTTATGAATGCAGACATTTCATAAACTCTGTTTAGTTCACTCACTCCCTTGTTGATGCTTGTGCTTTTATGGTAGAGAACTTTGTTGTGCAGCTAATAACACACTGAGATGCAGAAAGATAGTGATAACCAATTCTCATAGCTGGAGGCATAAAGCATTGCTTGCTGAGGTCAGGACAAGTGTCCTCCTGCCATAGGTGTGAACTAGCAAGTTCCCTATGCACTGAAAGGCAAGATAGGCCTTGCTGGGCAAAATACATTGTTGGATAACAACATGTGTAACACCCTCACTTCAGGAAGCTAATGCAAAACTATCCAAAATCAGTAATCCTGGCCATAATGCTGTTAGGG